>JAODUH010002076.1:0-12301 GCA_027564835.1 Typhlichthys subterraneus | reverse complement strand
TCTCTCTCTCTCTCTCTCTCTCACACACACACACACACACACACACACACACACACACACACACACACACACACAGAATACAGCTAGAAGGATTTAAAGATAATTTTTGAGGGCATCCAGAATCATTGATATAAGAGCACACTCGAACATTTTGCTTCCTCAAAGTTTTGCTGAAATATATAAGTACTAAAAGAACAAAAAAAAAGAAATGTTTTTAAATGTATATATATATATCCAGAATCGTTTTGACATATGAACACACTTGAAACTTTTGCTAGTATAAAGGAAAAAAAAAAAAAAAAAAAAATATTTATTATAAATATTATAAAAATATAATAAGTGGACAACGTTTCCGATTCTGAATGTTTATATTTTATATTTATGTAGGCGAATTTGTTGTGACCAAACTAACCATATCGATCATATGAGCTGTCCTTTCCTGCTCTCCAGTGGCCAAATGGTGAATTGCCAAACGGCAGTAACTCCGTGAGACCATTCTGATCTCGCGTGAATAGTAAGACGCAAATAACCTTTTTTTTTTTTAAACGAAAATACTGTGATATGATGTATAATTGTATTTCTAGAAGCATTAAACTTTTCAAATGGCTTAACTTTCATATAAAAATGAAAACTTACATTTGAATAATGTGAAAATTGTGTAGTGCCACATAGTACAATGTTTGTCTAATTCAAAAAATGCACTTTTTATTGAGCAAAAAAAAAAAATTTAAATAAAAAAGGTCCAAGTAACGCAAAACACTGAAAAAAAGCAGTCAAACTAACAAAACTAAAAGAACATGTAGAAATATCTATCTTGTACTTATTACTACTATTCAAAGTGCTAGTGCATAAAGAGATGATTTACAATATGATACTTTTTTGGTTACAGAAATGTAAAAAATTAAATAAAAAGTTAACTGCTGTTCTCCACTGAAAAGGCATAATAAGACACAAAACTGTCAAAATGTCTGTCAAAGACACAGAAACAAGTCTAATCGGCAGAGAAATAGTCTTCAATAACCATCAACGTGAGGAGTTTTAGCTTTGATGGCAGCGACACATTATAAACATTTTAACTGAAGAAGAGACCCTGTGCACTATTAGGAAAACATTTGGCGGGGGGGGTATTGTGACCTTGTTGTGATATTTCATTTTAACGTGTCTGATATATTATTATATTTTATAGAGGAATCTGTGGAAAATGTGATTGTTAGTTCCTCTTTGCATACTTCAATCATGAACCCACACTATCTAATCTGATCCAATGGTTCTCCAAAGGTCAGCCCAACAAAACCAACGCTTGTGCTGTGAACAACCCCTGAAAATGGTCAAAGGAACACCGGCTCCAACAAAAAACACCAGTGCTAACTATGCATATGAGAGCTGTAAATGTCTCACAAGGCCTTACCTGGACTGACCTAGTTCCTACTGGCTACAGTGTTACTCAGGTTCCAAAAATAAGCATACAGGGCCCACCGGGGCTTTTCTGATGACATCCTAACACCTGGAACGTCAGTATGAGGAATGTTATTACTCCCTCCAATGTGTTCCTGAGCAAGGCACTTAATAGTGACCTCATGCAAAGTTGCTCTGCGGTTAAGTCCCAACACAGCCTCTGCTGTGAGGACTGCAGACATATTCTGGTGCTTTCTGTTGGAATCTCACGGAAGGCAAGAAGAGTATTACTCATGTTAAGGGCTTGATGCTCCGGTGTGCGGTGGCCAACCGCTCATCTCCGTGCTCGGCTAGGGAAACAGAGGCATTATCCAACGTGCTCAATCTCTAGTGATTGCAGATTTGGGCTCATGTAGCCTAGTGTGTAGAAGACAGCACTGCCTAGATCTTGGAAGGTCCCATTTGGATCTATGTTCTCAGTCTAGCAGAGTTAATAGCGGGCTATCTGAGGCACTGAAGTCATGGGTGGGACACAGGTGCGATCCAGTAGGGAGGGCTCGAGACCCAGATGAGTTCTCCCTTGTTTGGGACAAGAGGTAGTCCGTTCCAGTTCCTCAGGTCACCTTGGCGTCCGCTCCTGTAACACGGCAGCCAGCTGGATTGTGGGACATGAGTCTCTGTGCCTCAACTTAAACATGAGCTGTTCCTTCTCTTGAGAGAGGGTGTGGCTCACAGACATCTGCCTCTCTAGTGCCCCCTTGAGTTCCTGCTGCTCTTTCGACAGTTGTCTGGGGAGCACAGGAGATTTTCATTGAAATAAACAAGGAAATTACAATGTTATTGTTTACTTGTTACCTACTTACACACACACACACACAATATACACAAAGTGAATTAGACATTAAAATATTTTGGGGTGGGAAAACACCTGGAAGCTTTGCAATTTTACAGATTATTGCTAATGTTAGTTAGGCATAATTAATTTTCCATAACTAGAAGAAGCAAATTCTATTACTCAATGGCAAGGGGATGCATCTCTCAGGAATGATTGTGTTAAAGCTATTGTAGGTAATTAATAATAATATACTTTATAATACAGTAGTTCTTTGTATCAAACTACATTAAATTACATTGCCAACACATACATACAGTAAGACTACCTTTCCAGCAGGTGGCAGTCACATTTTTATTTTATTTATTTATTTATTTATATTTATATTTATATATATTAAAAAAAAAAAAAAAAAAAGGCTGCAGTGTTTTGTTTGCTTACTGAATGAGGGTCTGGTAGTTCTCCATACGGACTCTCATGTCCTCATTCTGCTGTAGAACCTGAATGACCTGGTCTTCTAAGGACAAGTTCTTCTCCACCTGGAAACCCATGGAGAACATTAGAGCAAAGATACTGGGGAGGGATGGATGGATGGATGGATGGATGGATGGATGGATAGATACACACACATACACCCCCCCCACCCCCCCTCCGATGTAAGGACACCACAGCTAAACATACAGGTGAATACTGTCACTGCTGGATGAAAACCATAAATTTTAGTGGTTCATTCACATACATAGCTGGACATATTGGTTGGTGTGTGTGTGTGTGTTCTCCACACACCAGAGCCTCCATCTGCTGCAGTCTCCTCATCTGCTTGCCCACTCGCTCGCTCTTCATCTCGATCACAAACAGGAGAGACTCCTGCTCAGACTCCCAGAATGCACCTGGGCTGCCATGCGCCTGAGGAGGAAAAGGCCAAGATGGGAAGATTATTCCCTGACAACACGCACACGCACGCACGTGCACACGCACGCACACCCCTACCTGTATGTTTCGCACCAGATCTTTTTTAAACGTAGACTCCTCAACTCTTCTCTTCAGCTCATTGTATGCCCGTAGGTCAGACGTTAGCGCTTCCACTTGGGCCTTAACACACACACAAACACACACTGCAGCAGATGTACATACTGCAGGCCCATAACACGGTCTGACTGGATAGACCGGACAGTGTGTGTGTGCGCACTACCTTAAGGACATTCTCTGCAGCCCTGAAGGTTTCTGTTAAGTGTGCTATATCTTGTTGTTGTCGTCTGTTGAGCTCTGTGGGGCACGCACGAACACACGCACACACACACACGCACACACACATACACACACACACACACACGAACACACGCACACGAACACACGCACACACACACACATGCACACACACATACACACCGTCAGCTTTTCTCCCACCATCGCTCCTTCCTTTCCCGTCAACCCGGTGATTCCTGGTGATTCCTGGTGATTCCTGGTGATTCCGGCCTTGGTTGTGTCACACGGGCCTGCTGCCGTCTGTCTGTCCAGCTAGTTACCTCTTCTGTCCGCACCCGCAGCAATGCTCCCCGTGGCCCACTAAACGTAATGTGTGCGTGTGTGTGCTAAATATAACGACAGCTGCGCTGCTCTGTGAGACCGTCCTGCCTTTGCCAGTCACTGGACCCGCTCCAGTCAAAGCCAATTGTGATAAGCTTGGCCTGATGCTGTCACAAGATCAGGCTGGCCTCATGCCTCCTAGACGTACCACGTCTACACTTAACTTAAGATAAGTAGTGATAAATGCAGCACCATTCATTTTGGAATATTTGCTCAGCACTCTGAAATATCTCGTTACCATAGTTGAACGTAAACGTTACAAATAAATATTACTGGACTACGTGCCACCTGTATTTACGTTTGGAGCGACAAAATAAACTATTTGTTCTACTAGAAAGCAAAACTATTAATTGCAGCACTGTGTCCTTATATGGAGCAATATAAACCTTCACCTGCGATGGTCCTCTCGTGTTCCTCACTTTCTCGCTTACTTCTCTCCTCGTGGAGAACGTTGAGCTCAGCCGCCGTCTCTGTTCTCACCTGGGACAGAAGACAGACGTTCATACTTTACCCTTCAAACATTAAACCCACTGTGCCACAGGTGGTTAGACACTAAACATCCATGAAGAAACATCTAAAAGAGGACCCAGGAGCAGGATTAACATGGATATAAGACGTCAGCAATAAATCCAACATGGCCGCTGCCGTGAGTCATAAGCAAAGTAAACAAACAGTCCGTTTCTTTACTTTGTTGGGGCGCTGAGCTCATCAATCACTCCTGTCTGCATGCCATGCTGCTGTGAGAACAGAACAGGGTCTGTTGGGCGCCCACAGCACGCCATACGCACACATAAGAAGTGAGTATCTATGACAGAAGCCAGCCGTCTCACTTTTATGTTGACCAGTCAGCCTGATAACTTCTAAACAGACAGTTGGGGTACGCAGCCTACAGAGTAAGTACTTTGTGTGTGAAAAGAACAGAAATAAAAGCATCATATCTATTGCCTGCCGGTGTGACTTCATTGAATTAGGTGTTAAAGGCAGGGGCAGTCATTTAAAATTCGAGCTCAAATCAAAACAATATTCCTCCGCGGCACCGCTCCACACATTGAAACGCACTGTGAAGCTAAGCGCAGTACTACGGCTTTGTTGTCCTCTAGTGAGAGCTGGACAGGGCAATTCACGGAAAGTGAAGGTTGGCCAAGAGTTCTACGAACAGTTGGCTGCACACGGAGACATGTTCCAAAATAAAAAAAATTATAAAAATGACTACCGATCTACTGCATGAGTGGTTCGAAAAACGCCGCCGCTATGGCGACCAGGCACAAATGATTGGGTACCATCTGCAGTGGACGCCCCAGTGACGCCCCTGTTTCACGCATCAGGCATCGACCTACCTTGTCGGTGATGCTGTGCATAATCGAGCACACCTCCGCATTACAGTGCTCTCTCAGTAGCTCCGCCCTCTCTTGACTCCCACTGGCCGAGACTACCTCCTTCAGAACCTTCAGCTGCCACTCAAACATCTCCAACTGTTTCTCCAGAGACACCCCATCCTCCTCATACCGGGCATTACCTGCAGACACACACGTAGGAGGAGGAGGAGAGAACATCTGTTTACTGCTCAGGTACCAACAGACAGGAGATCTTTGAGTTGCAGCGTGAGTTGTGACTTGGGAGGGAAACTCAGACCAATAAACAGAGAACCCCACAAACCACTGGACAAATAAAGGCACACATATGGAGAACTGCTGGAGTTGATGGAAACAAGGGTTAGAGACACACACTACCGGACGTTATGCGTTCGACGCAGCCCTGGCCATTTTTGTAGAAGAAAAAAAATAAAATACATACGTTGACGTGTGAACATTATTGCCTGACTACAGACTACAGATTATAAACATATGAGACAAATGGAAAGGCTTTCTTGAATAGAGTTACTTAATTGCCAGCTAACTCAACTAATATCAGCCAGAAGTAACAGCCGAATTAGCAAAAGTGGAAAAGGTTTCACGGTGGCGTGCAGCGTGAAGGATATTATGGATAAGGATTAAGGATACTATGGGTCAGTGTTAAGACAAGGAAAGGCCGTTCGTAACTCTGCTGGGTTTACATTTAAATTTGATATGACATCAGTGTTGCGGATCAATAAAACACAGTAGTTGAACCAGACCAACAAGAACATGCACGCTGAACATGCACAGGCCTCTTATTAAAAAACACACACACTGTAATTCTGCCTCTTTAGTAAACACAAGTACATACACGCTCCTCTTTCCATTGCAAACACACCGACACACACATTAAACAAGCAGAGAAAAACACATGAGTAATCACACACAAGATTAAACACACATTCAAAAACACACATAAACAATCCAGCGATCTCTAAACTGTGGCTGGTACAGTGGAGCAGCCACAGTTTAGAGACAGCCCTTTAGTGGAGACACCAGTTTAGAGACAGCCATTTAGAGACACCCGTTTAGTAGAGACACCCGTTTAGAGACAGCACGGACATTATTAGATGGCAATCAATGCTTTCCAGGCCGGCAGCATGACAGACAGCTGTAGAGGTCCTGCCACCAGGACAGCTGAGACTGTCCAATCAGCTCTCAGCAGTGATTATGTCACTGTTTTACGGTGGGCCAGCACAGCGAGGCAGAAAGGCAGTGTCTGTTACCATAGTAACGCCATCCTTCCTGCGTTCTAGTATGTTTCCCGCCACTGTACCACCCAGTCCAGCACATCTCTCATGCTAAGCTTAAAAAAGGTGGAAAGGAGTTTTTTTCTTAAAATTACATTTATTTTCGTCAAATTCGGCGAATATCTCCTCGTGATTTGCATGCTTGAAGACACAATCTAGTGCTTCTACACAGCTTGTTCTGTAAATGGAAACACACAGAAAGTGGTGCAGGCCGCACCACACAACACTTTCCCAGGCCTGGCAATGCGTGTCCAGTTTGGACGAGCAAAGCTTCTGTGAGCTTCCTTTATGGCTGGGGCATTCAATTCCAGTCATTTGAATCAGGTGTGTTGAAGCAGAGAGACATCTAAAACATGCAGGGCAGCGGCCCTCCAGGACTGAATGGAATAGCCCTGCTACTGTATATGGCATTGACCGAGTTCAAATATCAACAATCTGTCTCCAAGACAGCTGACTGCACCTGCCTAGGAAGACTCATTTCAAGTCTAATAGGAACTGGAAAATCTTTGTGCCTCGAGTTTCCCGACGCAGCTTAAAATGAATGTCGGGTCAATTGAAACGATAACACCTCTCCATTCAGTGCCACAGGGTCCTCCCTCAGAAGCTCCGCCCCTCACACTGAAAACACATTGCCAAGACTGGGATAGTAGTGTTGTGTGGTGCGGTCTGCACCACTTCCTTGTGTTCCTATTTACAGGGGCTGTGTAGAAACACCACGTTCTTTTTTCAGCACGCACAGGAAGCAGTAAGATAGCGGATTGCACGGAGATACAGCATTTGGTGAATTTGACAGAGTGTATTAGCCAGAGTTGGGTAGGCTACTTTTTAAATGTAATCCGTTAGTTACTTGGCACGCCAAATCTTTCTATTTTTGTGACTGTTTATGTTACTCAGGGGATCAGATTAAGGTAAAACATAATATCATTATTGATTGACCTTAATGAAAGCTTAATAAGAGAAAAGACCATTGTTTTATGTATTTTTCTTCTGTAAACGTCTGTTCTAAATTTGAAAGTAGTCCTAGAAGTAATCATCAATTTTTTTTAAAATACCTGTAATCTGATTCCGCTATTTTATCTGGTAACTGTAATGGATTACAGTTACTGTTTTAGTAACTGGGAAGTAACTGGTTACTTCCCAACCCTGGCATTATCTTACAATTATCATACTGCACCTTTAAATGTGGAAACACAGGAGAACCTCCCTGGAGCCGCCAGATTACAGTGCAGAGATCCAAATATGATTCACAAAACTGTAAATTCAGCATGTGTGCACATTCCCTGCTAATGAGGGCTTTAACTGTCAATCTGCTCATAAATAAAAGGAAGTGATGTAACTTTGGCTGCTGGTTAACGCTGAGTCATTCCATTCCAGAGTTACACCTAAGTCAGTAAATCATGATAACGTCATATCATTTAGAGAAACACTTAAAGTGCTTTAGTGAAAAGAAAGAACGAACCTGTACATATTAATTATGAAATAGCAACTGAATAGCAGGACTTCCCCCATGCGTGAGTGAGCTATAAATATTAACTGAATTCTATATTCCCTGACAATTCATTTCTATGATATACTGGTCACTATGTATTACGTCAATATGTATAATATACTGATCACCACATCATCTTTAACAGAATATAATTATGTTAAGGGAGAAGTGTCATAGAGAAACACATTTCTGTAAAGACACACACACACACACACATCTTACCACTTTCGCCATATTTGTAATTCTTCTCATTCCTCTTGGATTTGCTTTTTTTCTGAAAAAGAAAAAGGGAAAAAAAGGTTTTACTGGGCAATATTTATTATTTACCATTTAACTAAATATAATATGGGTTCCCTAAAGCATTACACTGTATATAGCACCAGAACTTGTTTTAAATGTTTAGGTTTGAGAGGTTCATTCCCTGTGCAGAGCAAGGAACTCAAACTGGTTAGGTCAGCTGTTAAATTCTCTGCCTGCTACAGCTCAGTCAGAAAAGCAAGGCAGTAATAGTGCCCAAGCTAGGGGTACTACTGCCAGGCCATGATGGGAGGGGTTTATAGACGCTTCATTCCGATTGGTCCTTACATGGAAAGCCTTGTTCTTTCTCAGTTATATAACTATTGGTGAACATTCAAAGGTTTGACAATTAATTAACCTACTATATAAAAACACACACAAATTGTGTGTTTGCACATTATAGTGTCCTCGACCCGTAGATCACATGACTTTTAGCCTACATTGCTGACAATGTGTGAAATGGATTTTCCCAAGTTATTGGTTTGTTGTGAACATCTGTACCATTATGAATAGCACGTGACTGCTCCATTATATAAGACATTTGTCTTGATCCCCAGAACAAAGGCACTTGCTTTCTCCTGAATGTACTGTGTCAATGTTTTATTGAGTCACCCACACAGGTTATGACATGAGCATTGGCCAATGAGGACACTTGACTCACATCTTGTAACCACATCTAGACCTCTAAAATCCCATCATTGGAGCAATGGAAAGACATTCATTAAATGACAGTAGGCTAAATTGGTATCGTGTCACCTCAAATCAACCTGAAATACTGCAGTAGTCACACGCACATTTATTTATATAGAAAGGTTTAAGATAATTGCTGGTCTACTAACAGGTAATCATAGTCACAAAGTGGTTAAATTCTAAATATTTATTTGAAGGTAAAGCATTAAAAGTGGAGTATTTTGGTAGTATCAGCTCTTTCCAAAGAAACAAAGGGCTGGATGTATTCCCAGGTTTCAGGATAAGAGGAATATGATCCATTTGGCAGAAAAACAATGGTGTTAATTGTTTGGTAGATGCTTTTATTGACTGACTGTGTGTACTGGAAGTGCTACAGTAAAATAAGTATATACATTCTACTTTAGGGCCAGTAACATTAGCAGACTTAAAATAAAAAACACCTATTAAATATCATGTGGAGACATAAACACTTCCTATTAACTATAACAGAGAGCACATAACTACTGTATACAATCACTCATTGCAAGCGCACACGCACAGCAAACTGGATACCCTCTTATGTAAACACAGGGAATAAGATCATAAATATTACTTTTTATAGACAATTCTCAACTGTCCAGCATGTTGAGTCCTGGGAAAAGATGGTGTGTTTACTGAAATGAACCACATGTTTCTAAAGGAGGGTAGAGAGACCCAGCCTTGAATTTCTCTCTCTTTCCCTTATCTGATCTGGGTTCTAGAAGAATATCTTTTACACTGAATAGGTCCATATGGTTCTACACACTATAAATTAGTAAGAATCAGTATCCCAAATATCAAGATGTGGATTATTTCATTTTTACTCCAGTTCAGAACCAGTTCAAGATATAACATAACATTCAGGAGGGCTTTTCATGCTCATTTTGACAGACAGCACAACTTTTTGTTACTTGGCTTTTGTTAGCCTACTTCAGAGGATTTTCAAAATGTCCTCATAAAGAATGGGAACCTCACATGCTCGAATGCACACACTCAAATATTTTCACTCCATGACAGAATGTTTCAGATGTAGCAGAATGCAGGTGCGAGTCAACATAGGCTTTCGGTGTGTGAAGACTCCATTCCAGCACTAAACTTCACGAAAGCGTGACCAAGCAAACAGCTTGTGTTTCTCTGTAGAGTGGTAAATGTCTATTCTTCTACCCTGAAGACAAGATAGGACAAAACGATAGCTGCAATGGCTTGGCTCTCTTCTCTGTCATCCAGGGTGTACAATGTCTACATATCCACAGAAGCGTCAAGCTAAAAAAGTAGGCTGCAGGATGCCACAGATGTTCCACACGACAAGCTTCCAAACACCTGGTTTTCATTGACGAGAGGAAATTAATCACAGGGAATGTGGTTTGGTTGGTTTGTCAAAAAGCTATGACGATTGTGAGTCATCTCATTAACAAATACTTCATGTGGCCGAGGCTAACAGGCTCCTTGCTCAGTCATGTTTACTAGGAAAAAAGGAAAACGCTTTTATCAGAGAATGAAACACTGTAGCTTGACTTCTTGAAGTTTTAGGACATGCATAGCACAGGCACAGCTCCTTGTCTACTCAGCATTTGAACGTTTTGTTTTATCAGCTAGCTACTGTAGCATAGTGGCCAAGAGCTGATGGCAGCTGCGATTGGTGGTACCACCGCTACTGCACCTGGAAGAACTTACTCTAGCAGGATGATCATTACAAACCGAATGTAAATTAAAATAAACTAATTGATTTACAGAGAAACCCAGAGATAGTCGTAAACGTGTGTACCAAAGGTATCACACGAATGTCACTACAAACTGTGACATATACTCTATACAATCAAATAGGTGCATATAGTTACATCAAGTATGGAATAACTCACTTTACATTGAATGGACATGCATTACAGGGACACTACACTATAATTGGACAATCTTCAGCTGCATTCAGCAGCCTAGTGGAATATGTATTTACTTTCAATTTCATTTTGCCAGAGGAGTGTATAACGTAGGCTCTAGCTTACTGTACAGAGATCTTGACTCCTATATTGTCCATTGCATCCAGGTATCGCCTGGTTCTCATGTGGCCAGCTGGCAGGCCAACAGATGGCTGCAGGCAGCCTCAGGGTGAAAGGACTATATCTGGACTGCCATGTACTGTACCAAATCCTTCTAGGCAAGCTGTGCCACGCGCAGCCTTCTTTGAAACGCCCCGGGCCTTTATAGGCCGGTGGCTTACGTCAATAAAATCATGTGACTGGTTAAATAGGTTAATGCTTGGCAGTTATAAAGCAGATGATTGGCTGTTTTAGATTATGCTGTTATTTTGAGCCTCAAAATAGTTCCTGGAAGTTAGCCTAAATACCATGAATTATATTTTAAATGTAAATCGGTGCATTTATTGACTACTAATTACAAAAAAAAGGAAGTTTTATTTATATATATATATATATATATATATATATATTCAAATTGCCCTCCCAAGCACTTCCTGGAACTGTTTTGCCATAAGTGTTGCCTTTGAAAAGGCCATTTGAAAATGTTGAATTTCCGTTGGCGGAACTCTCTCTTTCCATGGCTCTGGTCTCCTCTATAGAGTGACTCTGGCTGTACTTTCGACCTTCCACAGCACCACCAGACCTGTGTAAAGGCTCCAGGCCTGTAGGCCTACAACTCAAGCACCCATTGCAGTTTTCAAAACGTTATCCTTCTGAAGACGGCTATGCTGCAGCAGATGTTCTAGCTGTGCTCCGGTCGCACTAGCGTGCCAACAATGTACCTTCTGTAGTAAAAGTACTAATGATTCATCATGTAGGCTATCAGATGAGGTGTTCACACTCTTATCTGCTGGAGTATTAGTACTAAGCATGCATCAGCCCCAGAAATAAGTATTTCTGCAGTAGAAGTACTAATCATATATCTGCTGGAGTATAGTCTACTAAATCATGCATCTGCCCCAGTAGACGTAGCCTACCAACCATATCTAGTTAAAGTACCAACCTGCTTGAATATAAAGTAGCCTATAAGAGTGTATCTGCTAGTAGAAGTACAATACTACCATTAGTAAAAGTATTTAACACGCTGATTATGGTCAAATGGCTCAATCTGACGCTTTTGGCTACTTTTAGATTGTCACCATACAAACAGGCTCCAAGTACGCTAGGCTTATGTTTCCTTTAAAGATATCTCCTGTGGTTTTGCATGTTGAATCACGATAGATTTCGCCTCGTTGTTACGTTCTGAATAGCAAATGGCTCCAAATCACAGCAGTAAGGCGAATATAACTCTTTGTGGGAAGAATGAACAAAAAAAAAAAAAGTACAAAAACTATAACTATATATATATATATATATATATATATATGTATATATAT
>JAODUH010002075.1:0-12152 GCA_027564835.1 Typhlichthys subterraneus | reverse complement strand
GTATGAACCAGCCTGGACCAGCACTACATCAGCACTACCCCAGCACTAACCAGTATGAACCAGCCTGGACCAGCACTGCCCCAGCACTAACCGGTATGAACCAGCCTGGACCAGCACTACACCAGCAGTAACCAGTATGAACCAGCCTGGACCAGCACTACATCAGCACTACCCCAGCACTAACCAGTATGAACCAGCCTGGACCAGCACTTCATCAGCACTACCCCAGCACTAACCAGTATGAACCAGCATGGAATTCATGCTGTTTTTTTTAGCAGGGAACAGAAACAAAATTGCTTCAACATTGATCCAGCCAAATGTCGTGACCCTTTGACTGAATATTTTGATACCTTCTCAATAGGACATAGTATAAATGTAGCACACTTTTTGTATGAATTGTGTCAGGCCAAATATGTTACTTCTTCACTGCTGCGGAAATGTTACAGTAAGTATTGTCTTACAATTACCATGCCAGTCAAGAACTGCTGCACCGTACAGCCAAAGGTAGGGCTCACTTAAAGGCAGGATCAGTGATTCTTGCTAACTTCTAGCTCAAATAAAAACAGTATCGCTCCGCGGCAGCGCCTCACACATCGAAATGCACTGTGAAGCAAAGCGTAGTGCTACAGCTTTGTTGATATGAGCGGTGTTCGCCACTTTACTCATGTTGTTATCTACGGAGTCAGGGCTGTGTAGAAGTATCATATTCTTTTTCCAACACGCACAGAGAACGGTAAGCTAGCGAAATGTGAGGAGATCTTTGTTGGATTTGACGAAATGTGTATTAGCTTACATTTAGCTTGCAATAGCTGACTACACCTTTAACCAGGTATCTCTGGCTTTCTCATCAAATGGCATACAGTTTGATAACTACCAGAGTGGGTCGGGAGACGTTCTTTCAACAAAAGTTTGTGTCAGGGCTGTAGCTAAACCATCCATTTTCTATACTCCCTCTTTCTGGAAGAAAATAATGAAAATGACACCCAACCCCAAGGAGTATAATGTAATTTGTTTCGTGACCAAATATGGCGTTGCAAGTCTTCAACCTCCTTCATCCTCCGTATTACGGCGTTCAAAAACAAAACGCTGTCAACAAGATTTTCCTTGGTGTTGCAGATCGACATGCAGGAAAAACGGGTTGGGCCTTTAAGATTGACATTAGGCACACACACACAAAAATAAAAAATAAAAAATAAATAAAAACAGATGTCAGACAGCATCTAGCCACGTCATCTGAATTGACAGCCGTTGACAGATTCCGTCGGTTACCCAGCACTAGCACTGAAATAGTCAGATATTGACATGGATAAAATCTATATCTAACCTGTGTCAGGTCAAGTCCAGACTATCAGTCTGGACGCCTTGCCTACATGCTCGAAAACAAACAAGGCCAGTCTCTGACAGAGAAAGGTAGTGAAAAATCTCAGTCTGTATTTGCTGGCAAATATTCCAATGGTTCAATATTTTAGCTACATCTACAGGTAGCTCCTATAGATGACAAAATGTTAATTCGCTTACAATCGCTGACTCCACCTTTACATTTGTTACAGACGTGTAATGTTCGATATCCGCACTCAAGTGCTCACCAAACAAGCTATCTCCTGCCCGTTGAAAAACCCTGAGATAACACTAGGGTTTCACACAGGTGTAAACACAAAACGGCCTACACCAAGCAGGTGATCTGAAGCACAGAAAATGCAGGCGATTAGAATAAATTGAGGGGAAAGTGTGTAAAGAATATTTTTACATATATACAGTACACATAAAGCTATGCAATGGGAACAACATACAGCCATAGTTCTGAAGGAACGACATCAGTGCTTGCCATTTTCCAGCATCACATCGGCGTGGCGATACAGTATGTCTGCGTCTGGACAAACATTCATGTGTGACCAATATAGCTGCAGGTAATAACGGCAGGTGGATACGAATGATATAGCGGCTCATTTTGTGATAGTCCATCATTTTTCCTGTGGACAAATAGATGACTGGCAACTGGAATCCTAGGACAGTAAACACACATACGATGCGCTTCTTTAAGTGCTGCCGCGCTGTGTGTTATTGCAATGTGAAACCAACCAGACGAAAATGAAATGCAACAAATAAACCCGAGCACACCCTCACCATAAGAAATGAAACAATAGTTAGACAGTAATGTAATATCCCACCTAATGGTGTGCACCTTTTAGGTTGGCCAATAAAATAGCTGTGAGGCCATTAGACATAAAAGTGGGTTTTGGAATAAAGCGGTACAGTGCGATTCAACATTACAGAGCTGACTCAGTGCCCACAGTGAGGAAGGCCAATTTTTTTCAATGTGCCATTTGCAGAGTTATGTAACAGAGACAGAGTGTGAACTGATCTACTAAGCTACTATCACATGCTGGGGGGTGTGAGAGCTGACGGCCACAACTTCAGCACGAACTTCCTCGACCTTCAGCCCAAAAATGAAGAACGTTACTAACTTACATGAGGTGGAACTTGTCAGTCAACACTCTACTGAAATTATATTTCAACGGGCTACAGTACACCCAAGGCTACCATCTGTACTTCCTTGGCAGATGTCATGACCACTCCATCATCTGGGAGTCCTTGGGCCTTTTGGGGCCCCAAGCTGTGTCCCTGGTAGTGAGAACTCAGCAGCCCATTGAGCTTGTGTACCGCGACAGAGGACAAATTAGAGGATGTGAGTAAGAGGTCATCTCTAAGGAGGGCACACAAAGCTCCATTCACTCCGACACTGCGGTGCTGTGGCCACAAATATGAAAATCAATGGACTTCTCTCTTGTTTTGCTGGCATACTTGAACGCGCCTTTCATCAAGCAATGCTTTTAATACAATGGCCCTTGTTTTCACGCGGGGCTACACATGTGCTGTGATGTAGGCGCCAGGAGAGGGAACAAGGCTTCGAGCGGTAGCCGGCAGCAACGCATTTCGCCGCAGCGGTTGCCCGCTAGCTGCATTTAACCTTGACAGGGGGGCTTTTTTGTTAATTTGCCGCCGACTCGCGACGGCGCGCGCGCATGCAATCCTCCGGTAACAAAGTCTCACGTTGTGAGCTGGAGAGCGACCGTGCGGCGGAGACACTTCCAGCAGAGACGCAGGAGCTGGCGGAGACGGTGCTGGCGATCTAAGGAACCCGCCGTTCAGAGACTTTTAACAATTGCAGCCTCCTTGCGTCAGTAGGATGTCAGAGCCCGCAGGAGCATTGCTGCAAAATTCATCATCCCCAAAGCAACAAGGTCTTCAAAAGTTAAAAACCAAACAATATGAGGTGATTGATCTTCTCGGCATAAACAAACTGAAGGGATAAAACAAAGAAAAAAAAGAGAAAGGGGGAGTCATTGTAATTTTAATTCTAGAGACTTTGAACTAAGAGGTCTTCCACTGCCCTATTTACTATACAGCCTTGGCCAAGATTAATTTCCCTGGATTACTATTGATGTGAAATGTGAAGATAAAAGGTGCTCTATGGCGGCATCAGCAGGGTAAAGGGGTGGTTTAGCTACGCTGGGACTAAGCTGTATCAGACACATTGGGATGATAATTGTTCATCATCCCCTTTCAAGGTCAGGATTATTTCCCTCATAGGAACGACAGCTCCTCCTCGAAAGAAAGGGGATCCATTACCCATTCATTTTTAGGCTCCGTGTATTTCTCCTTATCGGTGTGGACGAGTAAACACAGAAAGCTGGAGCAGGCCGATCGCGCGTCACAACTGGGCCCGGCGCGGCGGCGCTTCTATTCCGGGCTCTCCCGCGATTACCGTAACGCAATCGCACAAGGTCACAACCTGTCTGGTCCTCCGCAACCAAATAAGGCCCCAGATAGCGAGCGGTAATTTGTCTGCGGCGTCAGGCGTCCTTCCAGGGGACATGAGCTCCTCTCCCGGTTCGGATTCCGTCCTCGCCGGAAGGACGCCGGAGAGTGGCGGTTTGCAGTAAAGGTCGTTTTTGGGGCTGCGCTAAGGAGCCTGCTTCACACTCTGAAGACCACAGATTGTCCTTTCAATTGATTCATCTGGCCCACGGATGCCCTGACTCGCCCACAAGCCACCACCCCACATGGCCTCAGCGTTGCTCAGCAACAGCATTACTCAGCCTGCTCTTCCCATTTTCAGACCCCCCAGACCCCCCCTTCCCGACCCATAAATATTTCATGCCCGGAGGGAGTACGGAAACCTTAAAAGTGATCCGTGTGATCTTATGGGCGCCTATTTTCCGTCTGTTGTCGGGAGCGAGCGGGCGGCTTCATTTCCTCTGACAGCGAAAGGTGAGGGGAGCACAACCAAGAAGGGGAGAATATATTTTAAACCAACGCAGCCCGTGCCCCCCCCCCCCATCCCCCCCCCCATCCCCCCCTCCACCCATACAACCCCGCTACGCCCACACCACCCCACACACATCCAGCGAATCACCTCAGTACCGGTATCTCCGGGGCACATTCTCTGAGAGGTGGAGAGTGGCCATGCTGCTTAGCTCCAAGTAGAGGATAGAAACATCTAGAGCTGACTTACCTAAAACACAGAGACAGAGAGAGCGAGAGCGAGAGAGAGAGAGAGCGAGAGAGAGAGAGAGAGAGAGAGTCAGGTTAGGTATAATGGAGTTATATTATATGTTATGTAGAATTTAAAGCAAACATGAAACAACACAGCTGTCATACAGTACAAGTCGATACACAAGACACACACTCTCCTTAAAGACAAAGCATTGAAACTATAACCGTGTACTACTTCTATTCTGTCTCTAGTACTGTGGCTTATTTAGATGACAGGAGAAGCAGAAAAAAAAATAACACCCATTAAAACAAATGTGGTTTGTTTACAATCTCCTCCACCGGCAACCTGAAAATCAAATCAAGCTCACGCTCACCACATACTGCAATGTTCAGATACATTCAAACGCAAATGCATCTGAATGCTCAACTGAGTTTATGGCTTTCTTATCAACAGAGTAACGGCAGCACGAAAATGTTGTTGAATGGCAATTTCAAAAGTAATATTGTGATGACATCAGATGGAAAGTCAAGGAAAGACACGGCTTAAGTGGTTTGCTGCACACGAAGAGAAACGCATGCCCACTGGACTATGAACATACACTTACACTTCAGTCTGACTTTTGTGACATTTGCTACATAGGCAGGATTAATTTCCCAGTGCAGCGGACTGCCAATGGTACAACCCTTCAGGCACTCCCAAAATTCTGCTCAGGGTTTGGCCGCTAACGGCCAATAGAAACCTTTGCTTCTCAGGCCAGTCGAGCTGTGCTGCTTGCTCAGTCATTGGCATAATTAAAGTGTTGCCTGCAGGAAGTGACCAGTGCGGCATGAAACCAACAGTGAATGTGAGCCTGATGCACGTGAACATTTGCTTTCCAGCAAAAACACATATTCACTGTTTAAGCGGTGCAAGCCAGAGGGATCCGGAGAGGGTTGTATTCATTGGGCGCTGACTTGACAGGGTTACAGTTTGATTTATAGGTGACGCGACAACCTTTAACTTGCCGTATTCAATCTCAACACCCCATACTATTTCCATTGGTGCTGTCTGAGCTGTCAAAACATGCGTCGCGAGTATGCAAAATACTGGATGTAATAAAGGCAAACTGTGTGGAGGGGAAATGGCATAAATATGCTACACCAGATAAGGTTAGGGTAACCAGCACCCCCTGCAGGGGTGTGAAGGGCACAGCTGTTGGCAGGACGGGCTCTGCCAGTTTCTGCCTACCAGAGCCATGCCGGCCTTAGTCAAATGGGCAGCCTATCAGCGGACAGGCCTTATTTTCTCGACAGATGGGAGGAGACGCCTGCCAACGATTTGGAGTGCTCTCCCTTTGGCCTCCTCCAGCTTCCCGGGGGGAAGAGGCTGCCTGCCGACCGCCCGCCGCGGCCCTGGAGCCGGGTCGTACTGGGTGTAGTCTCTAATGGACGCCGGACAAGTCTTTGGCGCCGGCCTACGCATGGTGAAAGCAGGGCGGCGTGCGCGGTGGCTACGGGAGTGAGGTTTGCGCTGCGTCCGCCACCTCCTCGTCCTCGTCTCCCCGCGGTATTTCCTCAGGGCTCACACGTGTCGTCGCCGGTTGTGAAGCATGATAATGTTACAGCGTGTGACTGGTAGAACTCATTCGCTTAACGAGGTAATACATCAGCTGTCGGGCTTCACCGTGATGAATAGAAACAGCTCCTCGTGAGCCGGTTATGGCGGAAAACAATGGCACCAATTTAAATATTAGCTTCTGCAATGCTGGATTTTAAGAGGCCGTCTAGTGGCCTGATACTTAACGGGAGGCCAAATGTGTGTCAACACTGTCGTATGAGTCCAGAGCATCGCCGGGCCTGGTTTAAGAGGCTTTGCCGGTGCGCCAATGCGAAGGGGCTCTGCCGCTGAAGCGGTACAAATGTTAAGACATGATGGGCTGAAAAAATACCCGGGGGCAGTGCACAATCCTATTAACGCTGTATCTCATAAACCCCGCAGGCTCCTATAAAACTGCTGATTAATAGCAGGTGTGCATTAAGAGCAAGCGCAAGCTTGAGAGCGCCAGCTGCGATGCATGCCCCCGGTGCGCATTAAAATGCAAGGCGAAGCAGAGATGTATAGGAGGACGAGGTGCGGCAGGGTCGCGCGGCACAAAAGGCATCTTGGCCGCAGACTAATGGAACGACTGCCACCCCCCACTCCACATGATCTATAATGCGCTCATATCTTCTGCGTATAGGGAGTTTCGAAAAACAAATATGCAGAGGCTATGAGATATGGCCATCGAGCAGCTGTAAAAGCTAGCCCAACAGCAGTTTTACTGGGGGAAATTATTTAGGCATGAACGGTAATACGCCCATTACATTTTATGAAGTCAATTATCGCCAAGGCTCCCTTCGTGTACTGACACAGCTCTAACCTGTGTTAGATATACAGTGAATTTGCTGGCATCAAAAAATATTCAAGCAGGTTTAGAGAGGGTACTTTAGCTCTGCTTCTCCAGTCTACAAATAGTCATTTTTTTTCCAGGAAGCAAGGAACTTGTCACATTTGGAGCCAGCCATGCTAATGATAATGTGTTCAATTAGTAAGAGTTTCCAGTGTAAAAGTCAATTTCCCTCGAAATTTCAGTTTTCTGGTGATGAGGGAGGGTATTCATGCAAGGGTCGTGTTTGAATTGTTTCTGAAGCAGAGAAATAAACTATTTCAATACTTTGTGCTGGCTATGAAATGTCAATGAAGTAAGCCTATGCTGTGTTTTGCAATTATCTGCTTCCTTCCAAAGAACCCCCCCCCCAAAAAAAAAAGCCAGATGTTTGAAGCAGGTCTCCAACCTTCACTTCGCCAACACAGCGAAAACCCAACCCTTTGTAGTGTCTACCAGCAGATACATTCCTCTATTGGAGCCATTTATTATTAAAATGCATCAGTATTTCCTTTGACATGTGCGATTTGGAAGGCCTTTGTGCAATAAGCAACGGGCCCAGTGGTATGGAGTCAGGCATGTGAAATTCACAAACACTGGACAAAGTTACGACTCTCTCGAAGAACTCCCCAAGGACACACAGCACAGAGGACATACTGTATGTAACCCCTTGAGACTGATAGAAAGTGCACACAATGTGTGGTGACAAAAGGTTTATTGCTCTTTCTAGGGAGGGTGTTGGGTCCATAGGGAGTCTATTGAAAATAAGGTTAATCTATTCAGCCCTTGTTGTCGTCACGGGAACAACCGGCATGTTTTTAATGGCAAAAAGGTCAAATAAACAAACTATAGATTTGTTTACTTGACCTTTTTTCCATTAAAAACATCTTCCTTTCTATATCACTGTGAACTGTCAACATTAAAGTGATTATATGACCTTCTGCCACTAGGTGTCACACTAGAGCACCAGCATCAAATCAAAACGAATGTTCAGCAGGCCACACACGTGCACTAACATGCACTGCTTGATATGAAAACAAAGAACAAAGGAGCTCCGATTACAACACACACAGAGAGGGAGTGTCATTCTCTGCTCAGGACACCATTGTATGCTGCTATATTCACGTTCAAAGTATCTCATAGAGCACCTTTAACAATCCAGTGTGCATGTCTGTGCAAGTATGCTGTTGAAGGAGTGCTGCAGCTGCAGTCCTACACGTTCGCCGGTTACTGTAACAGTCCAGTACGCCACTGGGACATGAGGAATGTCTTCAGACCCCTGGCGGTTAGTGAACCACTGGTGATCATTTCCAGATTACAAGCTCGCCCCCTGTGACCTACAGTATAATGGGACAGCCCTCTAATCATCCGCTTTGTTCCCACAGATAGTGTTGTCTTATCAAGTGGAATGTCTGTGTTTGGTTGTAATACCCTCTCTAATAAGACTTAAGCCCCTCCTCTCTCCCCTCTTCCTGTCTTCCACAGATGCCAGCTTGGAGCTGCGGTGTCTCTCAGCGTGGGGTCAGCCTGTTCTGACCACCGGGCCCTCTCGGCCCCAGATGGGCCGCCATGACCAATTGCTTCCGTGTCGGTGGCGGCGGCTGACCCGATGACATCGGGCTTTGGTGAAGGAAGGGGAGGAGGGGGACTGCAGAGAAAATCCTCCCGGCCGGACAGAGAGGGGGGTCACCGGGGTCACCGCGACATGTAATCTCTGAACAAGGCCCAGGCAAGCCGAAGGGGGCGGGGAAGAGTTTACCAGTACAATCCATCTCCAGGGAATAGTTTTATTATATTTACCTTACATTACGGTATTTATCATGTTCTAGCTCGTTTGTAATATCCTGTCTTTTATCCATTTTTTTTTGTGTTATTGTTTTATTGCCGATTTATTTAGATTTTACCAGTTCATCTTTATACATTTTTTTATTGTTAATTTTTGCGACCAAATTATTGCCACATACACGTATGTTTGACACCTTTACCCTTACCTTGGAAAGAAAACTGATATATATTTTATTATTATTATTATTATTAGTATTATTATTATTATTGACAAACATTACCCATATCAATCACCCGTTGCTACACAGATTGACTGAGTCTCATATGGTCAGTATCACAGACATACTGTATATTGAAATCAAGTCTTAGTCTAGGCCTAGGCTTAATCCATGCCTGTGAAACCAACCCAAAATGTGTGAAGGAACAAAGGATTTGGCCAGCGACCACACAGGACATGTTGAACCTTAAGCCAACCCGAAGGAAGGTGTGAAAAGTATGTAAATGCAAGGAGGGCGTGATCTATGCACGTCTGCCAAAGGTTTACTGCAGGTCCATTTAGCACAATCTGCACCGATCAACGAAGCTAAACCCCAAGCCGATGCCTTACCCCCTACTATACTGTCCCTCAACCCCCTTCCCTAGTGCTTCTGGGAGCAGGTAATTGTTGTCTGTTGTGAAGACGCCCCTCCACAACAATGGCAGAACCATTCCTCTGTCTGATTCATCATTGGGCGCTTATTTCCTGCCTGTGACTTATCATCGCCCGCAATGCTCCATCTCCTCTCTTGTCTCTCCTCCTACTACACTCTCTCTCTCCTTCTCTCTCTCTCCTCCCTCCCTCTCTCTCTCTCCCTCTCTCTCTCTCTTTGTGTCTCCCCTGCGCTTTGAGCGCTGCACCCCAGCATTCTAATGGAAGTGATTAGACTTGCGATTAATGGGTCTGAGGGAGGCAAAATGCCGGACAGTGCAGTGGCGTGCATTATACTTACAGCAGGATAACAATAAAGCAGCGCGGAATGCGAGCCAGAGGAGCTTTGAGCAGCTGGTGTGGGGAACATAAAACGTGTTGGCGAATAAGCGAACAGAAATCTGTGAAGTATTATTAATATTTAATGCTCTGTGCCACTTTTGGCACTGCCAAAGTGAAAGCCTGCATCTTGGCTTAATTCAGTGGCATCTTGGCCTTGTCTTAGCCCTCCCAGAAAGCCTTTGGCCTTTCTAACAAGAAGCACTGTGTGATCTAATGATTGAGCCAAAACGAAGATGGTGTGACATGGCCTAATATGCGAGCAATTCTTAAAAACACAAGTAGGTTTGTCCAAAGACCCTTTATGTTGTCCAATCTACTCCCGAAGGCAGCTGGGAAACATTATTGTATCAATGGTTCATAACTCCGCTCAATGATTTACAGGCAAAACGTTTACATTTGCCCCCATATACAAAGCTTGCGCTGTGCATTGCACGGTTCACATTATATATAAATATTATATTGTGTTTTCCCAGGAACCAGGACATGGCTGCCTGGGGGGGCATTCCATAAATACAGCCCGACAGGCGACATGGCTTTTTGGACCCTCTGTGAATTCAGTGGGCTTGCAAGGAGTAAAACCCTGTGTGTTCCTTTCAGCTCTCTGGGATGATATGTGTGCTCCGGCTTCACTGTGATTTGATCTCATTCAGTAAAGGGCTTTTCCATTTCAAAGTGCTGCCATGTCGCCGGTCCCTGGGAAATTCTGGCGAGACAGGGTGAAGTCCTTCATGAGTGATGGTAGCTTGAAGGTAGGAGAGAAATAATTAAATGAAGGAAGGTACTGGCCCACATTGCTGGGATTATTTTACTGTGTAGTGTAAACACGTTGGAAGTTTGGGGAATGAGCGTCAAACCGTTTCTTTAGTAACATTTTTTACTCTGCATACACTTTTATGGAGTTATACAAAACATTAGAGCAGTGATGTGTGACGTGTTTGTACAAAACATCAGTAAACAGATACAGTGGCCTCCCTTGTGTTGTTTTGTGTGTTTGGAATTCGGGAAGAATTATGCCACAGCAGACCTTCATTATAAACCAGCTCACTGAAAAACATTAAATAGTTTACCTAGTAATTTGAGTAGCAGTTCCCCTGTTTTCAAAGAATCTCAAAATCACATTAGTTTCTCTTTGACCTTTGAACAAATGGATTTGAGAATCCTTATTTGAAAAATAAATTGAAAAAACATAAATTGTGCCGGATTAGTCACTCTTCTCATACGGTATGTTATGACTACATCAGCAAAGATGATGTATTAAAATGTTTGCATACAGTGAGGCCTTTTTCTAGCCGTAAAAACAATTTAATTACAATGGAAAATGGAAAATGTATGATAAAATGTTTTTGCACTAGTTCTCTGGCCCCATTTTGACCTTCTAAGTGTTAAAGTGCGACTGAACTTTTGGCAAAACCTATCCTCAACAGTGTGGTCTGAAATGATAGTATAATAGTTTGCCATAATCTTCTCGCTAGTCTTTTCTCAGATGATAATATTCAGCAAAAAGGATAGCAGAGAACTAGAAAATATTGCCAAACAAAACTGCTTAAAAAGGGCTTAAAATGTCAAAGCCAAGCTGAGACAATGCTGCCGGATGGAATAGGTTTTGCTGCCCTGAGTTTTTATGTTATCTCCTCGCCTGGGATTTCGGGATTGTGTTATCCTTGAAGATCCTGAAATAGCGGTGTGTATCTCAGGCCACTATCGGAACTAAATCATATATTTCCATCCTGTACCGGAGCAACAGCGGTGATCTGACCTGAATATTCTCCCAGGACTAGCCTGTGTAGGAAATACTGCCTTACCATGCCTAATACCAGGATAGTTGGGTTAGAGCTGGTATAGGTGGGTTAACACTAGCAGGGTTAAAGCTGGGTTAAGGCTGGTATAGGTGGGTTAACACTAGCCGGGTTAAAGCTGAGTTAAGGCTGGTATAGGTGGGTTAACACTAGCAGGGTTAAAGCTGGGTTAAGGCTGGTATAGGTGGGTTAACACTAGCCGGGTTAAAGCTGAGTTAAGGCTGGTACAGATGGGTTAGCACTAGCTGGATTAACACTAGGACAGCTGGTTAACATTAACACAGCACTTGGGCAGCAAGTTCCACACAGATTTGTGGTTTGACAGGTCATTCCTTGACCTGTACACATTAGCCATACTGGACATGACTCTATTTATTTTCTTCTTTTGAAACTATTGGACAGTGTGGAACCAAACGGCGTTGATACAACTGTTTGGATCGTTTCATCTAGCTCTACCACCATTTTGAAACACGCCTGACTTCAGCATCATCTCCTTAAAACCCTGTAGCACCCCTTGTTGTAAAATTCCATTACCTTTAGCCATCCTTAAAAACTTACTTACTGTTATTTTTTATTTTATTTTTTACCACATTTACATAGTCATTGGGTCCTATTGTTCAGTCTCACAATGCTATTGGA
>JAODUH010002074.1:0-35345 GCA_027564835.1 Typhlichthys subterraneus | reverse complement strand
AGACGAGCCAGCGCCCACGGAACATTGGACGCTGATTGGATTAAGATTTAGAGGTGGGACAGTCAGCTACCGTAGCGTACACTGGTAAGTTGGAAAATTCCCTCCTCTCTCTTTCTCCCTTTGGCAGTGCGTCTCCCAATCGCCCTAATGAACAAACCGTCCCTGCTGTATCTGATAAAATCCACGAGATATGATTCACTGCTGACAATACAAACTTTTTTTTTTTTTTTAAGTCCCGTTGTTCAACAGGTTCACCTGCCTCCGTTTCGACACAAGCTCTTTGACAGGTCAGACCACTTGGCCTGAACACACACACACACACACGCACGCACATGCACACATGCACACACAGAATATTTGTTAGAATCGATGTTTGCATGTTCATCCCAGCATGTGGAAGTATTATACTATGTACACTGATTTACCTAAGGGCTATAGTGTGTGTGCGTGCGCACGCGTGCGGTCTCAGGTATCTGTTAGCTCGCATGGAGGTAGCTTCAGGGTCACATTACCTTACAATCCAAACAGAACCAGTCTGAAAATCAGTAGCAGTCCACTCCTAGCTACTGTATGTGAAATCACCATGGAGATATGATGATCTACTGTATCTGATGTGTTTAACAAGAAGCCATTTAATAGAGCAGGGTGACCTCTCTATATACAAAGAACACCGTTAAACGTTTTAAGCGAAAGATAACCATAAGGCTTAAGACTGTAAGCATTGTTTAGCTATTGACCTAGTTAATATACAGTATGAGCCGCTTATTTGAGGCACCTCACATTTCTTATTTGCTTTAATATGGACTATTAATTTTATCAAAAGCGATATACGATTAGACAATATTGTTTAAATCGATATAGTTATATTATGCGTTTATTCATTACTTTTTCGATTTGGTTGTCTCTCCCTCCATGCCTGCATTTGGCCTGAGGAGTGGAGTCAGGAGCGAGTGAACACCAGAGAAAGCTCACATATGTAAATTATGTCAAATGTCCATCAGGCTTCCTGTTTTTTCTCTATGACTGAAGGATTTAGCCTACTATATAGAAAATACCGATATATATCGTGTATCGGTATTCAACCTAAATATATCGGGATATTATTTTACATATCGCCCAGCCCTAATTCATTGTGCACAATATTTATCTATCAGGCACCTCACCTCCTACCACAGCCAACTAAACTATAGAACTTTGCTCAATAGTTTAAGACAGAAAAATCCAGTGGTTTCTGTCTGGTGGTGAAACCTGATTCATACAGGTGAGAGACTAACAGGTCTTAACATTGTCAGTATCTCTCTGAATGAGATAGGCCGACCATTGTTACAGACTTTCCATTTTCTAAAGAGGATTTACGCAGAGCTGGTTCTCTAAGAAGTAGGTCTTAATGGAACAGTGACTGGCATGTGTCCAACAGTCGCCAACGGCAATCTATTTACTTATGATGAATGTGCTAGCACAAGACTGGCTGAAAATTACATAATTACGAGTTAGCTAAACTAAACCAACTCCATCAATGCAAAAAACTTAAAAAATGAGCAAAATAAAAATATTTGTTTGTTTGATTTTTGTTTAATGTGTGTAAACCCCAATGTGGCTTACACACATTAAACAACAATGTGGTTTACACACTGTATAGTATTAAAAGGTCCTGATGTATCAATACACCTACAAAGCAGTTGACAAAAAGGATGCCAGGCGTCACCAGATATGCCTCTGTAGTCCACATTCATGAATTAGTTACCATTAAGATCATGAATTAGCCAGTGTTAAAAAAACGCTGAGGTCACCACCAATGTGACAACAGTGCCTTGAACGTACGCCACAGTAGTGCTATATTATGTGTATTATCTGTGACTATGTGACACAGAGCACAAAGTTAATTCATTTGTTTTCTCTCCTTAGATTTTGAGTTTCTGTTTACGTCGCTCCTTAAAAAGTGATATCATAAAATGGATCATTATACGTTTCTGTAGTAGAAGTATTTTTAAAACCTCCAGTTCAGCCAGGAGTCCATTATAATCAAATCTATTTATATTTGGAGCTATTAATCTGTTCTGGGAGCTTCTTGCCCTTCCATGCACGTATGGAAAGCCAAATGGAGCTCAGGGAGAGCGGCAAAAAGACCCCCCATAGGGTACAGAACAGAACAAGCATCAATTACCACAGCGTGCCATTGAGTAAGTCAGACACGGCAGAAAGGGGGAGGTGGGGAGGTGGTGGTGGATTGCAAAAATGCTCAGCGCCCTGGACCAGTTCGACCAATCGTACGCTTAGTCCTGATCCGCTGAGCGGTCTGGTCAGTGGTCACTGAGATCAGCTGGCAGTAAGCTGACCACCTGACCATTCAGATTACCTATGCATGGCCGGGCGTGACTTGCCCGAACAAACGGTAGGCTTGATTTCTGCATGGTTTTCTTCTTTTGGCGTACGCGTCACATCTGAGCATACAGTACTTTCAAACAAAAGCTGCTCCTAGCTTTGCATTTGAATACCAACCCAAAGCACACTTCATCTCTCCCCAACCCCGCTTCATTACCCCGCCCCACACCCTTCCGGCACAGAATATCCAGTCTCAGCAAATACCAGCACAGGCACGCAGCACACGTGCACGGAGACCAGAGCACATTAACAGCGGGAGAAAGCCTGCACCACCCCCGACCCCCCCTCCCCCCCTCCCTCACTGTCTAATACACGCAGGAGAACATGATAAGGGGTGTGGCATGCCCGCTGCAGGACCAGACATAGCGGAGCTGGGCGAGGCGGGGCGTCAACAGAGGAGAGCGTCTGGAGAGTCACCGATGGCTGATCAGTTCAGATCACTCTCAGACACAGGGTCCATTATGGCCCTTAAAGTTGGGGTCACAGCGGAGGGGGGCGCAAGATGAGTTTGAGAAAATACATTTTAAATGATTAGTAATTGCATATTTTAGCCATATTTGTTAGTAGAAATACAGTTTACATTACTTTGATGTATTCTGCTACTGTACTAGACTATATTAAAATACTATCAAATCATATTTTGGCTGTTATGCTAAATTCTACCACCTATGGGAATAGCGGGAGTCGTGAATCTCTGGCACTGTTGTTTTGGGGTTCGCGATCTGAAAGAAGAGAGACTACTACAAAAATGCACACAAACAAAATACAACACATACAGTAAAGATAAAACATAAAACACATTTCCACTTCTTACAAAAGACAATTATGCATTTGTGCTCGTCAGTTTCTTATTCCATTAAAAAATAAACTCTCACGTATAGTTTGGGTCGTGACATCCATCAAGCATCTACAAAAATACTAGGTTCAAGTGCACTGTAGGTCTATGCCGTTGTATAATAAATTGTTCAAGCTGACCGAACACAGCCGGGTCATTAACACAAAAGCAAAATGTGTATTAAATATAGTATATATGTCGGAATACAAAACTCAGAGTGAGCAAGAGGGAGCGAGAGAGAAAAAGAGAGATGCCTATAGCGAGCATGTGTATTACCTTAAAACACACGCTATGTGTTTGGATGTACGGCCGTGATCTTTGAGTGACAGATAATCCATCGAATAGGCTACAGTTTCCCAGGTTTCAGAAAATGGTAAGAACTGCATTTTCATAAAGTTTCGCTAATTTAATTGAAAGTTTAACTGAGATGTTGATGGGATTTCATGAACATATTGTTTGACGGACAATATGGCAGATAGGACCACGCCTGACTTCTGTTTGGTCAGACTGCATGTCCAAAACTATGGCGATGCTGAGTTGTTTGGAACCGGACTACCTACTAGAGTCTAGACTATTCAAAATCACTGGCAGTGCCTGAAACGTTATCCCAGTAATTTGTAGGAACTACTGTATGTGTGAATGGAATGTATTCTTTTAGTCAACCGTGACCAAAAATGTGCATATTTTGCTAGGTTGTACACCAATTTGTTAATACTTTTGAGGGACTTAAATCATTTTCCCCTGGGAAAGCATGCCCTGAGAACCCCCTATAAAAAGCTTAGCCCCTCCTCTTAATGAATGTCTGGTGATGTGCCTGGTGCAGTTACAACTGATATAAAATAGTGTGTTTCTCTATGGATCTTTTATAGCTTTCAGTTGATAACAAGCGAGACTATTTGCATTGGCAGGGTCATATGAAGAAAGGACACATGGCTGTGACTGAGTACAGGCAAACAAGAAGAGAACAACTGCAAGAACTACTGTAAAACATAGCCATGAAAATAACAGTTACACCAACCCAGAGCCATTAAATAACAGAGTTACACCAACCCAGAGCCATGGAAATAACAGAGTTACGCCAACTGAAGTTCGAAATTGTCAACGTCGCATGGAGAGGCAAAACCTATGACAAAATAGTTCCAGGAAGTGCTTGGTGGGCAGTTTGAATATATACACACACACACAGATATATCACTACCGATTTACAATTAAAATAAAATGTATAGGGTACTTTTAGTATAGAGCTGTAATTCTATATTGTAGACAGCTTTGTGCATGAACGTGTTGTTAAGAAGAAAGAGCATGTTCATTTGTGCAAATCTTATTTTTGGTGAACGTGAATTTGAGGGTCATTCAGGTTTGCATGAAGCTTTGAATCATCGGAAGCTCTCCCTCCAGGCTCCAGGCCCAGAGCCATCTTTGAGGCTCTGGGCTAAAACCCTCCTCAGTAATGTGATGCTGCGTGTCTCGTTTATCCCTAGAGCAACTGACATTATTGTCGTTGTCACTGGTGACTAGTGGCCACACTGTCCTCACAACTTACTTCCTGGACTACGCTACCCATGATGCCTTGCACAATGAATACAAACCCATAACCTGCAACAATAGGCAATACAGCCAGTGCAGCTAGTTTTGAGAACTAGTCAGATAAGCTCAGTGCAGGACTATATATTTTTGAATGAACCAGAACAATTTTGAATAGTTCTAAAACTATGACGTGAACATCAAACATTTTAATCTGTGTGAACTGAACTTTGAGTTATCTCATGTAAAGTGTGAACTTGTATATTGACTGTAGACGTCTTAAATAAAGGGTGCTAACTGATGAGCAATATTGATATTTGATTAAATAAGCTCCCTAAATGCAACATATTTACAAGTACAAGGTAAGTTAATAACTAGTATGCCTGCTGTTTGGCAATTATCTGTTAATGCAATAAGCTTTCAACCTACTGCCCATTAGTTAATTTTTATAATATGGTGTCTACATTAGTCCCAATATTCCTGTAAAAAAACTAGCATCCCTCCGAACCATTTTCATTTACTGAGAAAAAGTGCTCCCCAAAGCGAACTGTAAAGACAGAAAAAACTACCCCAAAGTGCTATCTACTTTGTTTCAAAGTAATGTTGCTTGCTTCAAATAATACATTAAAATTGTAGCTTTAAGACCGCGCTTGCCAATGTATGGTCCTGTCCCAAAATCCACATTTACTCTTTCCTTTTAATTAAAGCAGTTTCCCACAATCATGGAGCCTTAAAGCCCTAGCTAGCAAATTTATTTTCCCTCTTTATACTGCAGTGCAAGTGCCACTAAGTCCTGTTGAGCTTGGTAACGGTTTCTGTGTAACATTAGCTCCAGTCGGCTGTGTAATGTGGCCTTGGAGGTGGAGCTACCCAGCCACAGGATATCCACTTCACAGCCACAGAACACATCTCAGTGAGGGGCGGGTGGAGTTTGTTAATACTTAAGCAAACCGACCACATTGGTATGTAAACTACACTAGATGTGTTATTCAGTAGCACTAAAACAGTAAATGTACTGCACAGACATAAACTAGTTATGTATAACAATGGATGCCTGCATGTACTGTATCTGTACATAAACACGCAAATAATTAAAATGTAGGCAATACAATGAGAGTTCAAGCTCTGTGGATGGAGTAGATAAATAACTACCAACACCACATTAACCCGGCTTTCCTTTCCCATGCATGTACAAGAATAACAAAGCATGTTTTATGTTTTAGATGGCTGTGCCTACCACACTTGAAACGTTATTTAAGTTACTGGTGTCTTCTTGTTGGCAGCTTGAACCAGCCTGACCATTTTTCTCTGACTTCACTCATTATCAAGTTGTTTGTGTAACTCATTTGTTTTTCAGTCTAGAAACTGTTTGTGAAAACCTGAGAAGATACTCAAACCTCTCCTTTGTAGTCGCCCAGAGGACGCACTGGACTCTCTTTGTCCATAATTTTGACGGACATTATCGCAAAGATTGTCCAACAACCTATTTCAACCAACCATTGTAATTCAAATGAATGATGAGACATATTTAATAGCATGTCCTTCATATTTCTTCTCAATCACAATTATTGGGCTTTTTAAAAAGACACTTCAGAAACTCAGCTGCCGTGGCATTTTGCAATGGTACGGTGACACTGTTTATATGTTACCAATATTATGGATAAAGCCATCTAGACAACAAGGTCATCCACATGAGATCAAAGACAAGACAAGAGGTGTGAAGATCGCCCTGGGTGCCCCAATCTGTCAAAATGACAAGACAGCATTCAGATTTTTCCATCAAGGTTAAACTAATTCAGTCAATGATGTACAATATTCAGTGACAACCATTATTCTATTCTTTCCCATTCTGATGTTTGGTCCACTCAGTAGATGTACGGTCTACTGAGTGGACCAAAGGAATTGAGTCGATGCTTTTATGCTTTGCGTTGAGTTGCTCCACATGATTGACTGATATACATTATTCACATTTGCATTGAAAAGCAGGTGTAGCCTACATTATAAACTAAGTGTATTCTGCACCTTACAGCGAGTGTATTCTGAAGCAGTCTATAAAATTGTGGGAAGCTGTACATTAGGAGCAGAGAAGAGTTTGAGCAACTCAGTTATGAGGCGCATGTCCTCCTGGGTGTTTCAAACCAAAACAGATGTACTTCATTTTTTATTCATTACAACCAGACCAGCAGAGAGCTGGCACTATCCATCTTTTCCTAACTCCTCTCACTAGCCTCAGGGTTTGTCTCGCAATAATCGCCTACAGGATACGGACAAGCCGTGAGGGTTTGGGGTGAAATCATTAAGACCTGTTGGGTCGTAACAAAATGGGAGTACCAAATAAGCTTTGTTCTGAGCCCTGTAGCTGTACGTGAGTGTGTGTTAATGTTCAGCGGTTTGCCAAAAGCAAATATGTTTTAGACAAGTCAAGGCTCACCAGAACCTCAGTGCACGCAGGGTAAAACGTGCACACACCCAACTTACAGCACCGGGGTCTATTATGGTCTACTGCTAGCAACAAACACCAGCTTGCATTGCTAGCCTGCAGGCCCACGAGGCAAAAGAACGCGTTAGAAAAGGAAACTCAAACATGACATCATCGTCCTCTCCTATTGTGAGCGAGTCTCAATGTTATTCCTCATGCAGTCTATCATAACGCTGAGTGTGACACAGAACAAGATGGCCCCATGGCAGCAAAACAAGACATTCTACACTGGTGGAACATGCATGACGAGGACTCCATTGTGTTTTGTCATCATAGACCCAGATGCCATTACAGTGCATTACCCTATACTGACAATACATGCTTGCTGACCCCGCTTAGTGAAAGCTGGAAAAGCCAGGACCTAGATGAACAGAATTGGTCCCATTGTGCCGGAGCTAACGTTATTGCAGATGGCAATACTGTAGCTTTATTTAGAGGCCAAAATGCATTATTAATAAGCTGGGTACGGTATATTGAGAGACCTATCCCCACTGACAGGTCACACCTAAACCTAATACCACAGACAGAGTACACACGCAAACCTTAAACCATTTCAAATATGCAAATATCCTTGTTCCGCTCTTGATAACCAATTTAATGTGCTATTGTATGATTCATGATGATGTTTTTGTATCGTGGGTTTATAAGACACAAATACTGCACTGAAAAATGACAGTACTATAATCTACCTTCATTCCCACTCACAGCAAATAATAGCAGCTATAAAAATCTTCCCTTCCTGAAGCATAACTCAAGTTCATCATAGTCATGCCAAAAGATGACACTACAAAGTACATCCTTAATGTCCTTGTAAACATGCATTATGCTGCTTGGAGGCATTTGATGCACCAGTTGAATAATATGTATCTGAAACCAACTCTAACATTTTAGCTTAAACCTCTGAGAGCCAAGCACCTCATTTCTACTCCTCCCCCTACAAAGACCACAGGATCACATCTTCTCTACTCCCCCTCCTATAGCCATGTGCACAGTGTGTGCCGTTTGGTTTCAAAATGTTAAAACGGTAAGCAATACCTCATAAACATCGCTACCTGTAAACTAGCCAATAATTGCGTCCCTTGAAATCCAAACTGAAAGTGTACAACCAATGGAACACAAAAGGCAGCTTGTTAATACTCACGTAGGCGTCAGGGAAGGCTCTGTACTTGGGCACCACAGTCCTCTCAGGCTCGGGCTCCAGGCTCTGGAAGCGCGAGCCCTTGCTGAACAGGGATGTCTGCTGGAGGCCTGCAAGGCCCTCGCTGCTGAAGCTCCTCTGGAGAACCTGAGCGCCGAGCGCTCCAGTGCCGGGCCCCATGCCCAGGCTCTGCGTGCGGCCCAACCCCGAGTAGGGCCCCTCCGAGTAGGTGAAGTGCCGGTGGAGGTCCATGTGGATGGGGCTCAGGAGGTGGGTGGGGCTTGAGCCGGCAGGGGGCGAGCCCGTGGACAGCTGCAGCGGCCTGCTGATGCGGAGGCTCAGGTCGTCCAGGCCGGCCAGGGTCGAGGACGGGGAGCTCAGGAGATACGGGAAGTGGTCGCCGCGGGGCACGCTCGCGCCCCCGCCCGCCTCCGAGGAGGAGGAGGAGGAGAAGGAGGAGGCGGCAGACACGTAACTTGACCCCGTCCCCGCGCTGAGGCGGTCGCGAAGGGAGCCGTCCACCTCCGGCAGCGAGGCAGCGCGGTACAGCGAGCGCTGGCCGCCCGGAGGGGAGGTGGTGTCGGCGGGCTGGTCCGTGGAGGCCGACCTGTAGCTGCTGAAGAGCAGGCTGCCGTTCAGACGGGAGGTGGGGCCGGGGGCGGGGATGTCGTCTGCTGGAGGGGCGTCACCAGACGAGCCCCTCATGACGATGCTGCTCAAGGCTGACGCTCTCAGGGGCAGCTGGAGGCTCCGGGAGCCCAGATGCTGCTCCTGCAGGAACGTGTTGCATGATGGGATGCCAACGCTGACAGGACACTCACATTCACTCTAAAAGGCACTAACTGTAGCCCTATAGCATTAGCACCTGCTGCTAAATACTAGTACTTACAGTAGAAATACCAGTACTTACTGTAGCACTACATGCTGTATAAATTAATACTAGTATTTATTGTAGCCCTACAGCACCTGCTGCAGAAATACTATTTACTGTAGCCCTACCTGCTATATAAATACTAGTACTTGCTGTATACCTACATGCTGCTAAATACTAATACTGTATCCATAACTGCTGTATAAATATGCATATTCACTCTAGCCTGCTGCTAAATAAGTACTTATGTAACCCTACCTGCTATTAAATACCTATTATTTTTGAACCAACACCTGCTCCGTAATATTCCTTACTGTAACTCTACCTGCTTGTAAAAAAAAGTAGCCTACTTACAGTACTCTAATATTCAGTTAATTCATTCATCTCAAATAAACTGCTAAAACACTAAAGTACAAGTATTTGTAAAGCCACTACATGTGTCAGTTTCATACAATTCCCTCCCCATTCTACATGCACCTAACAAACATACAAAAACACATCAAAGTATGTTCTTTACCAGCAGGTTTTGTTTCATCATGTCCAGCGGAGACTTCACCTCTTTGGGGCTGCTCCGTTTGAGCCCCAGGTCGGCAGGCAGCGTGTAGAATCCGTTGGGGGCCAGGGGCTCCAGGGGCTCAGGAATCTGCGCTGGACTGGGGAAGGTGTCGTCCAATATGGCAGACGGGGCGTCCTCGACGATGGACGGCAAGGAGGGTCCCGAAAGAGAGCCGCACCTCAGGGGCCTCTGCTTCTGCACGGGCCCCATGCTCTTCAGGGTGTACACCAGGCTCTCCATGTCACTGTGGAAGGGGGGGTCCACGTCGGTGTAGGGAGACGTGGGGTCGGACAGCAGGTCCACGCGCGTGGCCTGGAACACACCGTTGAAGAGGTCGGGCTGCGGCTCACACGACGAGGAGGAGGAGGAGGAGGATGGGAGCCGCTCCGCGCTCCAGTCTGGTTTTACTTCCTCTGTCTGTCTGTCTGCCTGTGCCTGCTGCTCCTCTGTAGCTGCTGCTGCATCAGGCCCCTCCCTCTCACGCTCTCTCAACCTCTCCCTCTCTCCCTCCCTCTCTCTCAACCTCTCTAAATCTCCCTCCTTCTCTCCCTCCCACTCTCTCTCTCCCTCCCTCTCTCTCAACCTCTCTAACTCTCCCTCCCACGCTCTCAACCTCTCTAACTCTCCCTCCCTTTCTCTCAACCTCTCTAACTCTCCATCCCACGCTCTCAACCTCTCTAACTCTCCCTCCATTTCTCTCAACCTCTCCTCCTCTCCCTCCCACGCTCTCAACCTCTCCCCCTCCCTCTCCCACTCTCTCTCCCCCTCCCACTCCCAGACACTCCCACCTCTGCCCAACAGCTCAGGTTCCTCTGTGCCTCGCCGGCTCAGGTTAACCTCCATGCCGCTGGCGCCGCTGAGCCTGCTGCCATGGTAACTGCTCGTCTGCGGGGCAAGGGGTGCCGAGAGAGCGTCGGGCGCCGCCGCGTTCAGAGGCGACTCGGGCGGCTTATAGGGGACCGCCCTGTCGAATCTGTTCCTCCATTTGTAGCTCTCCAGCCCTCCATCTGGATCTGACTGCAGATCTGACCCCAGGTCAGCCGCGAAGGCCTTAGCGCTCGCTTTGCCGGGGTCTTCTCCACTGGGAGCCGGGGGCGCAGCCGTCTCGGCGACGAGGGACACTTTCCGAAAGCGCGGCTTGGGGTTGTCCACGCCCTCGTGCGGTCGGGCCGGGGACTTGACACTGAGCACGGTGCTTAGAGAGCTGTAGGCCCGGCTCATCGTCTCGTCTGACTGCAGGTCGGCGTCCGAGCCGACGACGTCTAGGTACTTTCTGAGTACAGACGACACATCCAGAGAACTGGGAAGATGGGGAACGATTACATGCTTAATAATACACTTCTCAAAACAACCACCATTCATCCCACTACAAACTCAATCGCACAGGCAGACAGACGGACAAATAAACGCTAATGACTCCCATGGTCAGCGGGCAGCAGAGCGCACATGCAAAACAGTCCAGGGTGTGGTTATATAAAGCCAACAATGCAAATGATACAAGTGCATTTTGTAGATGTGCCTGGGAACCTTCTGCACAGTGTTTTTACAGATTAGCGGGAACGTTTATTTTACTGAAAATCCTGAGACAATAGTTGGAGAAGTTAAATTGGAAACAATTTCCCATTAAAAAAAATATGAAGTACATCAAAGTATGTAACCAATACAAAACTCACAGGACATTGCAAGCATATTAATAGTGTGGAATGCAAAAACACTGCTGTGTAACCAGTAGATAAGATTGTGTTTACTCTGAAATGTAAGACAGGAAGACCTGAACACTGCTAGTAGCTGTCAGCTAACAGCTCAGGGTTAGCTTAAGTCAACACTTCATTCATACTGTACAATGCTCTTTACCACAGTGCAGAGTATTTGTTTCAACTGACAATGCAATAATGTACACATTGATATGATATTGCATAAGAGTGTGTATATGGGTTAACTTTCTGTCAACGTCTAAGAAAATGCTTCCTAAGAAGTAGGTATTGTGCAGAAGATGGGAGATTTTGGTGTGGGTGTGTGTCTTTTATAAAGAATGTATATTGTCATATAATGCCCTATAACTATCATTAAAAGGCCAAGTGGCATTAAAATTAAAAACAAATGTTACGACTCACAAACTGGCTTAAACATTTCTTATAATGTCACAGAAGGGCATGGCACATTTGTGTTCCAGTGAAAACAAAAGCATTATTCACCATACAGATTCAACAGAAACAGGGTGCAGCCGAATGCCATTGCCAGCATCTTAAGTGTGATTATTGTTTCTAAGGCAATTGTTGTTTGTTTTTTTTTATTATACTGCATCGTTTTGTGCATGAACGCAGATTAACTGGTGCACTGCACACATTTTCAAAATTAAAAATTCCCCTTGTTTAAGTCACATTGTGTCACTCTCACACACACACACACGCACGCACACACATACACAAACACACCTCCCACTACAGAACTCCAATTTTCTGTATGCATCCTTCACAACCCAATGCCACTGCACATGCAGTTGTGGCATTTCAAATACCAAATATAAAAACACGCAGGCCAACAAAAAGGCTAAACACCGGAAAGCAGGACGAAGTCATGATAATCTGCACTATGCACACACACTAAATTCAGCATTTCTGGAGATTGCTTGTTGATATTTGAACTCAATCAAAACAAACACACATCTCTCCCTTCAATGCACCGCACATTGCCAAGGCTAGGATAGTGTGTGGTGCGGTCTGCTCCACTTTGTGTGCCTAATTTACAAAGCCAAGGCAAAAACATTGAATTATGAGAAGATACTCATATTATTTGCTTACAATATCTTGGCTTTCAACCACTATCTCCACCTTAGATCAAGGCCACAGAACAAGTTCCGTGTTCAACCCAATCCAATTCACCCTGAAGTTAACGGTCATTATTTCCACAGACACAGACGCCACAGACATTCAGTGTCAACCGCTCATCACAAAAGCCAAACCAATGGAGGTGAAGGCACTGAATTCCCTTCCCCCCCGCCTGTAGGCTATACCTCCTGGTCGTTACTGGCGTTCTTCAGAATTCAATACCGCACCTGACCTGCAGGGCACACACAAGCCCTGGCTGGCACACATCATTTCACCTGATGCTGCCTGCAAATGTACACGTTAAAAGCCAGGTGTGCTCTGATGCGAGCGCACACGCATCGACGAATACACGAAACGAGAAGCCGTTTTACGGGCTTACGACAGCACTATATTGTACTGAATTGTGCGTGTATGCTTGAGGTGTTTACTTGCGTCAAAGTAAATACTGGAATGTATGAAAATAATACTGGATGCAAAACAAAACATTATGCCGATTATGCAATTTTAAACTATGTAATGATCACACCCTTTTTTTGCAGTGGGGAGGGGGCTGTCTTATTTGAATAACACCACTGAACCGATTGCATATCTCGTCATATGCACAACGAATTAATGCAGCAGTAATAGATACTGTAATGTAATACACTGTGCGTACATATACACAGTTTATTTACTGAATAATATTTTTTTTTGTATGCGCTTTGGTGTGAGAATTCCCAAAACCTAGGAATGGCTGAATTATAAATATTCTAAAAGGTGGGAAACCTTTTTAGTTTCTGATACTGTATTGTAGTAGGTTCAACGCTTATTAAATGCATTTCTCACTCAACTATAAGAAGTGATGGCTAAATCACATTCTTTGAACATATCTGTCACATTGGTGTGACAGATATGAAAAAAACAACACTATTTTAGGCTTACGGCTTGGCAAGGCAAGGTTCTATGCCAGAAAACTACAGTATTCTACTAAAATGTGCATACTGACACCGAGCTACATAACCATCATAACTACATGACCTGTCATAACAACATGACCTAAGGTCAACAGAGGCGGTAACAAGGTTCCAATCAAAATATTTTGAAAAGCGCAATTCTCTACATTTTTATCATTCCTGTGCATTAACAGGTCAACTGAAGTCATCAACAGTGGCAAGGGAAAATGTGTACCATATACAAAGGATGGTTTACAACTAGGAAGCTACACAACTCGACAATTTAATTAAGTGCGTTCATGCTGAAGCACCCGCACGGCCGTCCATCAACAGCTTTATCATGGCGATGATAAGGAAACACAAGATAATGCAGTATCTACACATAATATTGGCACAAGCCATCGGTAAACAAATTACATTTCAATCAAATGTTTTACCCCACAAATCCATTTCCACACCACATCCACATCTCTGCTGCCATCTTGTGCTCTTGTCATAATATAGCCAAGCATACTGTGATAACTAGTGTGTACCCATTCTGATTCACTCATAGGCACATTACCATTGACTGCAATGTACAGTGGATATAAGAAGTCTACACACCCGTTGTTTTTCAATTGAATTGTTCACATTAAAGGTGGAACAAATTATGACTTATCTTCGTCTCGTTCTTTTACATTTATATCCACTGTATGCATGTGTAGCCACAGTATATTGATAGAAATGAACACTGCATGCATATTGGAGTAAACTAGGGTGTGAAGCAAGCCATTGTTTCACATTGTGTATTGAGATTATATTACTACCTTGACCTACCTGAGGCACCACAGTGCAAGAGAGATAAATCTAATCTACACCATCATTTGTTTTAAATGGGTTAGTTAATTTGTTGGGCAATGAATGCACTTGATGGTAAGTTATTATCTTGGCTCTAGTAGGAGCTTTCTGGCTGGAGAGTCATCGCTACCAGTGTCCCAGAGAAAGCACAAGGCATGCAGGAAAGACTTGTTTGACATGACTTTATGGTTTATATGTTTTTAATTGTTCTAAGGTAATGTGAGTTGATGTGTGCACTTTATAGTTCACGTTAAATATTAAGATATTTAAACAAATCTTAATTCTTAATTAATGTGTTAAACATTTGTATTACATTATAAACAATTAATCCAAGAAATGTATTTTCTAAGATACATATTTTGGCATTCTTACATTAGCTTTAAAGGACTTTATAGTGCAAAAGCAAACATTTCATGCAGACCAGATTATTAATGACAAAGGCATGTTCTGCATTGACACAAGAGCACATATTTATACATATTGTATGTTTTTGACCCACACAAAACCCAGAGAAGCATAAACAGCAACACTAGTAAACAAGCCAATCTGACTCAAATGACCTTGATAATTCTAAGAGAAAAGGTTTAAAGCACATGGCTGAAATAAAAACACTAGCGGAGTCAGAGTCAGTAGGTGTAACATCACACCCAGGAATGGTGCCCCTCCTCTCTGCTCTACCTCACAGGTACTTACCCACCAACCTGAACCCCAGATATACTGTACATCAGACTGACATTCATAAATCACTCATTCATTGCTCACTCATTCATTCAATACTCTTTTTTTTTAAATGAACTACATTCAAAATACATGTGGAGGGAGTATGTAACTACAAAGCAAAAAGAACAATTACATTTAATAGACAAGGCATGGATTATTTACACAATATCATCACGATATCAATGTTTAAATACCAGTATGTCGCTGTAGAAGTTTAGATTAGTGTGGGAAATGCTGTTGTACAATGTAATGTGGTTTAATGTGTTTTAGTTTTTTTTTCCGGGAGCATTTGTTTTTAAGCCAACTTCATCCCATTAAAAATAACATTGCCAATAACGTTATGATTTACCATGCTAAACCTACCATCTTAATAATTATCTATATTAGTGATTACCCTGGTGTCTAGGGGTGGAACTAAAGCCTTGTGCAAACACGTTCAGCGAGTGCTTTTGCACCATTGTGAGTGCATTTTTCTAGCCAACGTCATTCCATAGATACCAATGCAACAGTCATCCCTTTAATAACGCACGCGCTCTCCATTTGCCTCGTCAAACAACTGACCAAGAGCAGCGGTTAATAATACACCCTTGAGCCTATATTAACACTAATATGACACAGTATGGCAATGAAACGTGTGTGTATGAGCTTAAACTTTCATCCACTTACTTGTGTAGCGGTGAATGTGGGCGGTCGTGTCCTTGCAGCGCGTCACTCTGGCCCGCGTCTAAGGCCGTGACTGACAGCTCGACTGCCGCCGTCTCTGCCGCCGCGCAGGTTTTGTCAGCGCTGTGAGTGACGGGACCCGCCCACTCGCTGCACCCTCCGGCACCATTGTCTTCCTCTCCGTCCTCGGGCCCTGGCAGCCGCTCGCCGGCGTGCGTCACTGTGTTTGCAGTGTCGGGGAGTGACACGTGACTCCCGGCCTCGGGGAAACACGGCTCGTCGCGGGTAGCGTAGCCAGCGTCGTCTTCGGCACTTGCTGCGAACTCCGCCGGCTCTCCTGAGGGGCTCTCTCGGTCGGTGGGCGCTGGACGGGCGTCCGTGTGCCGCTCCTCACTTCCTGCGTGTGTGTTTGCGTTCCACGGGTTGCCGTGACACCCCAGATGTCCGTTCTCCTGGCCTGGGAGGCGCACAAGCTCCCGCGACTGGTCTTCTACCTCCCAGTAAACGTGGGCTCCCGCGTGTCCCGCCGGGACTTCCCCAGACCCCTGTGACTCCGCCCAGCATTCCACCGCTGTTCCCACCGGCCCGACCTGTAACGTGAGCAGTTCCCCCTCCCCCTGCTCCAACCTCTCTCTCATTCCCAGCCAGGCCTTTGTTGACTCAGCCCCCACCCCTCCGCCCTCCCCCTCCACTGAAACAGTGGCTTCATTCACCAGGTGATGAATGGCAGCTTCGTGGCCTCTGGTGCCTGCCCGTCTATTCAGTGGGCTGCGGTTGATGTCGTCCTCTTCCCAGAGACGGGAGTGAAAAGCGTCAGGGGTGTCGTGCCCCTGCGTGGATCCGGCGCTCGGTTCCACCTGCGTCGGCAGCTGCCATGCGAGCGTGCGGCTCGTCTCTCCGTCTCCCACCGGCGTGTGCACATATTCCTCACCCTCGCTGTCGCCCGAAGCGTCCTCCTCGGCGCTGTAGTAGATCTCCGTGGTGCTGCTGTCGTCCGACGACAACCTGACGAGCTCCGGGGAGCGGCGGCAATCGTCCCCGTCGAGGGCGGCCCCGGGCTCCTGCCTCACACCGGGGTCGTCGACGTTAACAATCTCCTCCATGAGGCCGGCCATTGTCTCCGGTGGAAGCTCGGGGGGAGAGAGATTGCGGGGACGTGCGCTCGCCTGGGCGGTGGTTGTCACTCTGACAAAGACCACGCTCGGGGGACAGTCGGCTGGGGGACCGCTCGTCTCCGGGGATCTTTTGAATCCGGGGCTGGGCGGGGCAGCGCCCCCTCTCTCCGTGGCGGGGGTGGCGGCCTGCGGAAGCGGGTCAAAGAGATCGGGCTTCACGCCTGAATCGGAGAGGGGATGTTTAGCCGCGCCGCTGCCACGGCGACCCGCCTGCTCGCAGCTCAAAGGGTAGGGAACGTTTGTGGCGCACACAGCTGAGTCGCTTAGCGCCACTCTGGTCGGGTGCTTGGAGTCAGACGTGTATTGGGCTGCATGGTGAAAGCTGGGAGGGAACAGAGCATCATACAGAATGGTAAACACATCGTCTGTAGTCCCAGAAACAGCCGTGGAGACGTCTGAGGTAAGGGTTAAATGCGTCTTTTTAGACACAGCATACAAGCTAGCATGTTTGGCGTTGGCTGTGGCCATTTTAACAGCACTGGAGCTGGACCCATGCCGAGCGGAAAGGTTACTGTCCGTAGGACGTGTGTCCATGCTACTGATGGTGAATTCAGGTCTGTTCTGTACAGCCTCTCTTTCCAGAAAACTTGCCTGTTCATGGGAACAGTCAATTGCAAATGGATGAAAGCCTTCTTCTGAGCCGGCTGTAGCTGAAGTGAGCGTTCTCCCGATGAGGCCAGGGTTGAACGTGGTGGATAAGATATCAGAGGCATAGCTCGGAGGGAACAATGACTCACCACAGGGGGTGTCATCTTCTCCAGATACAGAGGTGACGATTCTGCTAGCACCAGAGGCGGTGTCGTGTTCATCCGCTTCAGTGTTAGGAACCGAAACCTCCTTAAGGGGAGCAGAAGGATTTGCGTGCGCAGCGTTTGAATTAGCAACAGATTCAGTAGCTGTGGCGTTTGGTCCTGACTCAGGGAAGTCATTATTGTACGCTGCGTTAGTACTGTCAGCCCTGAAGCTGATGTGACCTTTGACTGGAGAATACGTAGGAATAAGGTCTTTGGTGGGATCCCCATTTTCCGAGGCAGAGTACTGCAAAGCGGAGTCTGCGTTGTCTTTGTGAACGTCTGGGTTGCTAAGCAGCGGCATCTGAGGACTGCCAGATCTAAACCTTGGTGCGTTCTCTGTGCCAAAAGCAGACATGGGTTTTGCGCAAGAGGAAGGTGCTAAGGGGTAATGGATGGGGTACATAGTTTGGTCGTGGATAGCACTGTTGTCCTCCTCCTCCTCCTTCTCCTCCTCCTCCGAGGCCAATATCGTCGCTCCTTCGTACTGCAGCTCAGAAATGGCAGCGATCGGTGCCATTCCAATGTCCCCGCCAACATCGCCGAGATCGGCACTGTGCACGGATGTTCCCAGTGGTTTTGGGAGGCTGTCCAGAGTGACCGACGGAGAGGGGTCCTTGGGGAGGGGGAAGTAGAATTGCAGCTGGTTTGTGGGGGTGGCAGAAGGGGACGGGGTGTCTAATGTGTCGATAGTGTCCAGCTCAGGTTGGGACATGGCGAACATCGTTTTCAACGTGGACTTGTTCACATCCCACTGGTTTAAATCCAAAGCATCCTATGCAATGACAAGACACCATTGATTTAAATGTTACTACTACATTGATTTAAATGTTACTACTACATTGATTTAAATGTTTCTACTACATTGATTTAAATGTTACTACTACATTGATTTAAATGTTTCTACTACATTGATTTAAATGTTACTACTACATTGATTTAAATGTTTCTACGTCAACAGAATAAGGATCTTTTCAGACACAAGGTTTCCTCCTCATCTGTGTTGTTACAGCACACCAGAAACTTTAAACTAACTCACTGCTTATTGAGAGGAAAATATAAATACCAATAATAATACATGTACAAATCCCTTTATGTAATGTGCACATACTACTGTACTGTTATATTCCTGAAATACCTTCTCTTGTTCTTCAATTCCAGGGCTATGCAAAACCATAGTGCTCTTGGAGAAATCCTTTGCTTTTTTGGTCTTCTTCCTAAAGCCAAAGTTGAAAGTAGCAAATCGTTTTGGTTTACGGAGGTCCAGCTCTGAGTAACTAAGGTCTTTCACCTGCATAAGAGGAAAAGGGTGGGAAAGAGATCAAATGGAAAATGAGAGAATTACCTAATAAAATGACACCATAATGGAATGCTACCTCTTGATCAAGCCATGCTAATAAAACAAATACCACACCTAACACCTGTGGACTGTACTTTTTTTTTTTTTGGGGGGGGGTTGGGGGGGGGGGGGGTGGACTGGGAATCCGCAATTGTGACAATTTGTTAAGTGTAAAAAATGTTTGCCTATGTTATTTTTTAAACCTGATAACATATGGCGAGTTGCATTCAATCAGCATTCCAAGGAACACGGCTACACCCTAAACAACATTTTTGAAATATTACTGTAGCTGGACAGGGAATATTATAGCATAAGAGCAACCTTTAGCACACACTAATACAGTACATGTGTGCTAAATGTTGCAATAGACTTGTAAAATATGCTATTACTCAATGGCATCGACATAAAATATATACAGTATAATAAATAAACCATCACAGTAAACTTCCTTCTTTTTTATACTGCTAGTAATTATTTCACAGTATATTTACTCATTTTGTTTTGCAAGATAACATAAATAACATAAGCATTTTGATGATTCATTGTTGAAGGAAGAATTCAGAGGACATTAAAGTACATTATATTAAGATGAAGCAAGTCAAACTGCACATATTCAACAAAAGAAAAAGTTCAACCAAATAAAACATTGATCTTGGTTACACATATAGAATTTAATTACAATGCATGGATGCCATTCTGGTATGCAAGTCTGTATGTCTTGTGATAATGCAAATAAATTTATTTATTCATTTATCACTACAATCTGTTAGACGTTCATCTGGGTGTGCCGGATAAAAATTCCTCCTTCAATGGCAGTGTGGTTGAAAACATATGTGTGACTCATGACGGCACCTTCGACCACATATATAGGCATTCAGACAATAGGCCAGAGGACTTCAACGTTTTCATGCCAAGGACCCCTTGGCTGATAGAAACACAGTAGACCCCCTATCACTTATAATGTATGTTGCCAGGCCAACATTAATGTGTATGGTGCCATGTATAAAATTACTTTGCAATGGTGTAGCGTTCTGTATACAATGCAAAGCCATTAAACAAATTATTGACATATTAATATATTTATAGGTTGTATTCATATTTGCTATCATGTATATTTTCGGAAAATACATTTGGAATCAAATAATTTGGCGGAATTCCTGCAGTACCTCTGAGGACCCCTTAGAGGTCCTAGACCCCCTGCTGAAGACCTCTGTAATAGGCCATAAACCAATGTCCACGATCTTGGACAGGTAGTATACACATTCGTTGACAAATGGACAGTGATGAAGAGAAAAAGATATGTACAGCCACCTGCATACAGTAGTCTAGCTTTTTATTTCATATGAACTGTTGCCATCTAGTGGAGGAAAGGAAAACTGAAGGGTATTCCACATAAATGTAATGCCTCATGGTGAGTCATGAATACATGTCACAAGAAACAGGGTAAAATGTTTGAATCACAACAACTATAATATGTAGAGTAATAGTAACATTTGCTTCTCTAGTAATGCAAACAAATCAACAAGTATGCACTGCAGCATATCATTTCATTAATTTGTTATAAAGGCACACTTTTATTATTGTAGAGAGAAGTTATGTAATGCATGCCCACCCCCATGCTACTGTACATAACCAGTGGTTAAGAAAGACAATTGCGGACTGGATTTGAGCGCAGGTCTCCCCGGGCATGTAGGCCCAACATTTTGAGCTATTGCATGCGCCACAGCTCCCACCGCACATGGAGATATTTGGTAACTTGTTGTACAGTACCAGAGGTGCTGCTGTCACTGGTGGGTGTGTCTGACATGTCGCTCGAGGGGGCGCTTTGTGTGTACTATGCAAAACACACTACTATGACATGATAGATACACATGTACTTTTAATTGTCAGTGTTCTTTCTTAATGAAGCCTAGGTAGATCATCTCAGAACACCTCTCCACTATGTAAAACAATCTCTTTCAATAAAGCTAAGTGGAAGCATATTATCAAATTGACTGGTCTACAAACACCATCCATCTTTCTTTTCAGTTTTGTCCCTGTAATTGGCACATGGCAAAGAGTACGAAAACTGGCTCCAAACTTGCCACAATCAGTTTCCCCTCCACTGCCGGCCTGAACAGAAAGTCAGATAGACACAAATATCTTTTGGTTGGCCATCGCAACACCATCACAGTGTCACTAAAAACTGAATAATAACAATTTGGTCAAATGTTTTTGCTCACGGCGTCCATTTCCCTCCCCGGTCACTCATTGGATTGAAAGGTGCTCTGTGGTGGGGCTGTTGCAAGTGTGAACATGGTAAGGCTTGCTGTAGTCCCCGGCCTCTTCCGTTCATTAACACGACATCACATAAGCATAACTCTGTGCTGAACATCTGATGCATATACACCCCTGTAAGCTCAGCAGCACTTTCAGGAAGTAGATTTCTATTGGCTGTTAAGCGTTGTCACACTTGACGCTAGTGCAGTGCTTTATTTACCAATTTAATGCTGCGTTCACATGGAACGTGTCAGCCAGCAAACCGGACATCGTGTTAGCGGATGTGAGCAGGGTGGCAAAATAAGTTGTGGCCTACAAAAAAAATGCAGGCGCCGGCAACAGCAAATGGCGTGCCGTTGAAAGTTAAAATAATTGAACTTTTTGCCGTCCTCTGCGACGGCATTTACACTCGGGTGTCCGTAGCTCCCTCACACACGGAGAAAACATCGACAACGAGAAGGTAATACTTTTGGTGCAAGAACACTAGATACAATAAAAAAATAATTACATAAAACAGTTGCCGCTAAATAATTGTGTTGAATATATTTTTATTACATTAATTGTAAACAATGTGACATCGTCATAGCAACTGCCATTCCGTTGGACTTTTATGCCGTGTCGTCCAGAAAGTGTTGCCGTCTCCCGGTTTGCCGTGGTCCATGTGAACGCAGCATTAGTTTGTCAATTCATTTTAAACAGTAGCCATAGCCTACTTATATAACAGATTTAACTTGACAAACAGCCAGAGTTATGTTGTAACGTTACGTTTCCCAACAAATTCCTCAGTGTAAGTTTAACGTCCGACTTGATAAATGAGGTATGTGTTTGGCAATAATGCATGCCAATCAAAACACCTCTCTTGTCATGTAGGCGGCTCTTGAACGTCACACTAACCTTCGACCTCGGAGCAGTGGCGTAGAGAGCGGCACTCTTGCCGGTTGCCGTGCTGTTGTCAGGGAAGGAATCTCCATCCGCCATGGCACCACCCAACTCCGTACCACTATGGAGGCACAAGAGGAAACGTGTAATTAGAAAGCACTTAGTAGAATGTGTTAGTAATGCTAATTATCCTTGTGACATAAACCGTATTCCAAAATGCAACCCGCAATTTGTCATTTACATTTTTTGGGGAGATGGTCACACATAGTGAAATATGCTAGAATATTGATTCATTATGATATTATAAAATGAGTAAGCGAGTGTGAAACTGGTATTGGAAGGAAGGGCGTTAAGAATGCTGGCATGATCTTAGTGTAAACAATAGCATGCCTGCAGGCTGAAGCAGTAACTTTCAGACTACTCTCAAATGTTGCAGGCATGCTGCCTTGCGCCGCAGTAAGCCTGTTTCATGGCATAGCCTACAGTGCTTCATTGTGTCAGAGCTAGGTGGCAAAATAAAGCAATGAATCAACACCTAGAGAATGTCAAAGAGAACAGGCCGAACAGAGACTGACTTGTGTGTGTCTCATACCTTTTTGTGTCACGATCTAAACATGCGCGCGTGTCTATTGTTCAGTCTAAGGTGTAATAAAGTTATATCCTAAAGTATGCGGTCTTGGCTGTGCACACGCACGTCGTGCACATACACAGGCATGCACGCGCACACACACACACACACACACACACACACATGCACTTGGTCGCTCTAGAGAGATTATACAGCAGTACCTTTTAAATATTTGCTTATGAGATATGGCACACAAATTAAACCAGCCAAGCCAGCCAAGGGACAACAGATGACATTTAGCCCGTTGGCTAAATTGTGTTTATACATAAAATACTGTTAAATAAATTATGTCTAAAAACTGAAATGTAACCAAGACTAACCAAGGAATGTGCATCATTTTCCTCAGAGGCTTCAAAGACAGTGTATCTTTAGCCAATCAACTGTCATCACTGAAGAGGCCTCTGAAAGGTGTGGTACCGTGAACCTTTAAACACACACACACACCTTGTTTTCATTTGCACAAGGGAAGTGAAATGGCAAACAACCTCACAGAAATAAAAAACACCATTTACATTAGGTTGCACACACAGCAAACAATCCAGTATGTTGGCTTAATGTTCATTAAGGTGATACTTGTAAGTAAGTCTAATATTACTGTATTATTTTAACTAAACGTATTTCGACTACAGACTATTGAGAGGTAGAGAGGGGGGGCAGGGGGTTTATGCAGTCAACAACAGTCAAATTCAGGGAGAGTGAAATGTACTATACTGTTTGGTTACAGTTTTAACTTAGCATTCCTCTAGTTAGAAGGAAATTATATGCACATACTGTATAAAGAATGCCTTGCATGTCGGTCACTTTTTCACTAAATTGCATAATTTAATCTTTTTATCCAAAGCAGTTTCCAATATACATAGTTTAGGCATAACTACTGTATTAAGAAACAGGTAGGGTATTTTGTCTTTATATCATTTTACAAAATGTCACCATTTATTCTGTGACAGTGAAACATATTCCTCCTCAAAGACTAGTCTGGTGATCATTGCTACAGTACTCGAGGGCAGGGATTGTGCAGAAAGATCTGTTTATGTTACAAATAGAATGTGTTTGTACTAACCGCAAATACAAAGCTAAGTATAGAGGTAAAGTTGTACACACAGGAATCGACTCAGTGAGACCTTAACCTGAACAAAGCTAAGCTACATTGACTGGGTGTGGCCAGGGAATTTAACACACACAACACCAAGAAGCCCTTGACAGGTAAATTAATTTCACTGGATTAAAGTAAATTACTTTCTATTCTTACTAGCCTCATGTAAAAGTATGTGCTACCCATGAGTCAGCTAATGTTATACTGTGTGTGTGTGTGTGTATGTATGTGTATATATATATATATATATATATATATATAAAACTAATAACGTAACCATATTAAATAATGTGATCATATCTTATTTTATTGTATATGCGTTTTACTTCTGTTTACAGACTTGGAGCCAGGCTGTTGCTTCTCAGCTGAGCCAACAACAGCTGTCAAACAGCATTCTTTGCCACCATAAGCACCACATGATCAGAATAGACCTGGACATGTGCTGGCCGGTCACCCACGCACTCTACTGTTTAGCCGTACTGTAAACTGGCATGTGTCGCTGCTACTTTAATCCTTGGTAAACATACCAAACGATAAATGTCACGTGTAACAAAGGTGTGAGTAGTTCAATCATGTGGCTTCATTAGTGGATATTGTACATAAATGCATATTGTGTTGTATTGGAAATAATTGTTTATGATTACAGGACATCCTCTATGATGATCACAGACTATTGGGACGATCACAAAATGGAACACTGGAAGTAATGTCAAATATAAAACTCCTCCAAATCCTGTACAAATAGTATACAATTGCTACAGAGCGCATTTCTAGAATTCAGTTTGCACAGCTTCTTCCTAATCTCAAAGTGACATGGCTTTCATGGAGTTGAAGAGACTTTACAGTATTTGTCAATAGCCTCATCATGAGTACACATTCTGTCAGAATAAGGCACTCAGCAGTCAGGGCCAAGTTAGTCAGTTACTCCCTAAAAAGCATCGCATAAAATGGTCTAAACATTTTAAACACAGCGTGAGGGAAGGATTCGAGAAGGGAGCAACGCGTGCCACTGCAGCGGGACATACAGTGCCTTACATGTTGGGACATTATGCCATACTAATACAATTCAGGTCAGTAAAAGCTAAACATTAAAGTTGGCCATCACATGGTTAAAAAAAAAAAAAAAAAAAAGGTACTGCATTTATACAGCGCTTTTCTAACCTTCTGGCCATTCAAAGCGCTGTACAGTATTGCCTCACACTCACCCACGTGACCAACCACTGGGAGCAGTTTGGGGGTTAGGCATCTTGCTCAAGGATGCTTACATGTAGGTGAACACCGGGGTTCAAACCCACAACCTTCCGGCTGGGAGCCCAACACCCAGACCACTAGACCACCCTGTCCCTGAGACATGGTGACACATTATCTATGATTCCTCAAGTACCACTGGTCCATGCTCTTGGGTTCATTTGTACAATGTGGATTAGTGCCATTTACGCACACGCACGCACACACACACACACACACTTCATCACTTACAATTGGAACCATTAGAACTTTATTTTCTGGTTTGCATTGTTTTTTTATTTTTATACAACCTTTCAAAACACACTTTCAGTGATTCGTTGCATTAGCTCCATTGTATACATATATTGTGTCTCATACAGTATAGGCCTGCCCTGGCCTAGTACAAGGTGATAGTGTTCCAGGAATTTTCATAACTTGCTTATCAGGGTGACAGTGATGAGTGGCTGCTGCTGCAAACTACTATGAGGACATTATTACAGCATGAGATCATATTGGGAGATAGCTAGTTTAGAGTCAAAGGGTTTCTTTAAATTTGCAAAATGGGCAGATTTAAACTTAAGCAAAAGCAAAAGTTTACCGTGGAAATTCAAATATATTTCATGTTGAAAACCATCTCCATAGTCCAGAGTCATGGTTACTATGTTTGAGCATCAATAACATAACACCCTTAATAGGTTTGCTCATATCTCCACTGGATTCTTATTATAGATGGCCCTGACTATGCTCACATCTAATATGGAGAAATTTTACTGTGGAAATGTAAAGATATTCCATGTTGAAAACATCTCCATATTCTTTACGTACTATCGGCACATTCATTTGGATAAAGTTTAATGATCAATGAAATCCTTAATAGGTTTGCTCATACCTCTAGATATTGCATGTTGAAAACCATATCCATTTTGCATATGCATTATATGACACAGATACATGGCTCATGTTTGAGCATCAACACAATTATATTCTTAATAGGTCTGCTCATATCACTGCTTGCACTTTATTATGTATGTCCCTCTCCATGCTGACATCAAATATGGAGATATTTTACTGTGGACATGTAAAGATAATGCATGTTGAAAACCATCTCCATTGTCCATATGCACTTTATGGCTCATGTTTGAGCACCCATAAAATAAAACTCTTAATAGGTTTGCTCATATCTCAGCTTGAACCTTATTGTGGATTTACCTCTTCATGCTGACATCTAATATGGATACTTTTTACTGTGGAATTGTAAAGATATAACATGTTGTCCATAACACATTGTCACAGATACAGGGCTTAAGTTTGAGCATCGATAAAATAATAATCTTAATAGGTTTGCTCATATCTCTAGGTAAAGGATGCTTGTGGTATGCGCGACTATTGAGAATTCACAATTCACTAGAAGCTGCAGAGTTTCATTTACTTAGGCTTACCTGACGAACCCCTGATTCCCCTCATCCAACTTCTCAGGCACAGAATCACTTTTCGACTTGCTCTTGAATTTGAAGATTTTGAACTTTTTCTTCTCTTCCCCGTTGTTGTGACTGCCATTCTCCACCGATTTATCATCAGGGTTGGCTTCGGTCTTAGAGAAAAAACTTTTCACAAGCTTTCTGGATGAAGGCTTTTTCGACATATTTGCAGCAAAAAGTCGATGCGCGTCAAATTTTCCTCCCGCGATGGTAGACTTGTCATCTAAGTATCATGAATCCTGGACATATGAAAATATTCTCTTGCCGACAACTATTCCTGCTTGTTGATGTCTTTGCAGCACGTAGAACTACAGCGCACAGGGCACACACACACACACGCACAGCACAGGTGAGGTGTGGCAAACAATGGAACACACCCCTCTCCAATGGCGCATCATAGCCCATCCACATGCACTGTGATGGTTTAACAAGAGAAAAATACGTGAAATGTTACTTTAATTTTTAACAAACACCCACCGGCCTTACCCTTTGTGCTACTATACCTTACAAACATTAATTGATCAAGTTATTTAGAGATACAAATAATAAACAGCGCCCTCTGGTGTAGTCTACGTGTCATTTCAGCGATGACAACCATAATTAACCATGGGTTCTGAGCGTGTTTCATTTGATGACACATACTAGGCACTAGTAGTTTAGCTTGAAAAAACTATGATAGCATATATCTGTAAAATCAGACAGAAAAATGACAGATTATATAATTGACGTGACATTTATGTTTTAACTCAAGCAGGACAATAAATACATGTGCAAGCGCCTACATTTTACATTATTCTATTGTATTTCCTGCTTGCAGTGCATTGACAGAGTGGTTGCATAAAATGTCAATCACCATTTGGAGAAAATTGTTGATGATTGATTTTAGTGAAGGATGCTTTTGCAAGTAGGTCAACTCTTGGGTTTTCACCAGTGGAAGATCCAGTCTTGTTGCCTGACACATCCAGGCAACAAGACTATCCAACTGTATGCCTTCTTTTTTATATTGTTGTCACCTTGAAAATGATACAGAAAATAACAATTTGATACATCATAATATGCTGCTGAAGATTTGTCATCCATCAGCAAGTCTGGGGAGAAAACACATTGTATGACTTCTGGTCATGCCATGTATTACATCAAAACCAATGTAGGTCAACCAGGGACAGGACAGGGCTTGATGTCAGTGAAGATAACTCTTACATTCGATGTATTTCAGTCCAAACATGTGTGTTAAAATATACTTATACTTAAAATATTTATATTTAAAATATACCCAGCTGCAGTTTCCTGTCTCATGACCAGTGTTACTCAGGAATTGCAACACTTTACAATTTACTTATTACTCCTTCAAAAAGTAATATTACTTTATTTATTACTGGGTATTAAAAGTAATTTGTTATGTTACAAGTGACATTACTATATTACTTTCACAATTACTACCCTGCCTCGACCCTTCTGAAAAATTATAACAATGTGTAGCCAGCTAATTTTATAGTGGAATCCGCTTTATTGGAACAATAATTTACCTTAGGAGTCATCAATCAGCCAAAGTGAAAACATTGCATCATCTCAAACCAGATGGTTGGACAGTTTGGTTAAATTAGTCTACCCTAAGTTTGCTAGGACCAGAACCCTCGTTCTTGTAACGCAGGAATACAGCATTACTTGGTTTAGTAATTGTAATATTATTACTATTTTGAAAATAGTAATTAGTTTAGTTACGCTACTAATTACTCAAAAAAATTATAATATTACAGTAACTAGTTTCAAGTAACTAGTTACTGACCAACACTGCTCATGACATGAACTCAACTTAGCTTTATATGTGGGCATCACCCATAAAGGCCACAATATGGCATCATAATGGATATCAACATTTTGATAGACATGCCCCCATTGCATCACATTCATAGACTAACATATACATGTAAAGGTCAATACACATTGGATAGTTTGAGAGCTTGAAAAGCTTTATGTATCCCATACATGTGCTGTATCCCACACATGCGGTATGAGATAACATTCTCTGGGATAGGAATGAGGGTCAGGGTCATCAAAGGGTCATCAAAGGGATACCAAAGCATGATTGTCCCTCAGCAACCAGAAGAAGAAAATCTCTTTACTTGTTACTGTGCATGCATGGCCCTCATTCATCTTACTCACACATATACATTTCTGTTCTGACATTGAAGACCCAAGTTGAGAGCTGACTGGAGATTCTGGTTTGACTGGCGGATCAGGGCTGACGGGAATAAATGTTTTCTCTTATGGTGAATGGTATGGACTGCATTTATATATAGTAGCACTTTCCTAGTCGTCAGTCCACCCAAAGTGTATGTATTGCTTCACATTTGATTCAGCTACTCGCATGGTGGTGGTGGTGGTTACTGCCACTCTCCACTTATTTCACAAGGCATGTTGCTCTGTACTGATGTCTTTCTGACTGTGTCTTTCCTTCACTTCTCGATCTACTTTTCTATAGTCTCTTCTGTCCATCAGCATTATCCCCCGGCACTATAGCACCTCTGATGTTCAGTTTGCTTAATAGTGTGCCAGAAATAAAGCACAGCCGGTGTTCAACGAAGACCGAACAGGACACAAGCCACGTTGCTGGGTCGTCAGCTGACAGACCAGCCGATTGCTTCTATGCACACATTGGTCAATAGTTAGGGTGCGTTTATACTTAAGATGGATTACCTGCCCCTGCTAACCTGTTAGCTTCCTCCTCCTCCAGCACCGCCTTGTTCTGTGAACATGTGTAACGGTGGCCAACAGGTAGCTGTGCAGTAAATTAATCCTCACTCTCCGACACCTCATAGGACCTCTGGTGATGCAGGCTAGGGCCCATGGGTTTTGGCCTGCCTTGTAGGAGCGTCCGCTCTCTGCGTGACATGGAAAGCTCTTTCCATGCGCGTACATGGAAAGCTCTTTCCATGGAAGGGCAGGGAGCTCCTAGAACAGAGCCATACCTCCAAATGTAAACAATTAAGTAAATAACATATACATTGACATAGTAGTCCTGAATGAACTCAAATAATGTATTTTGACCTTTTGAAAATGATCTGAGCAATACAGTAGTACGTTTAAAACATGTCCTGTAGATATGCTTATTAATTTAATTAACTACTGTGTAAATAATAGCTGGGCTAAATCAAGACAGACGTTTGAAAATAATATGTCTTTTATATCACACATTGCATCAAACACATAGGCTACAATACTGTAAACATAAATTATTAGTCTAAAGCACTGATTTGCAGTAGGCTGCAGGCATATAGCAGCCTCTCCAAATGGTAACCCCCATCCCCAAATCAATTGGACTCTATTAGTATTAGTAGCCTACATTTATTCACATTCAATGTTTATTTTCTTACAGTTATCCTATCAGTATACATAATATAAATGTTTGACAATGCTATAGCCTACGGCTGACTGTGAGGGCTGTGATTCAGATGCATTGTTATACTTGTCTCATACCAGCTGGGAAACCGGGTTGCAAGTTGTAAAGCTGTGTGCTCCAGACCGCACAACGCAGGGTTAAACATATTTATTTTACTTTCTTTTTGACGTAATGCCCTTTTGACATGTATTAGGCTACCAGTAGATGGCAGCAACGTTCTTTATCTGCCAGGACGTTTAGGCACACGAATCAGTTCTTCGCATACTGTAAAATACAACTTCTGAAACATATAAACACATTCTCAAATCTGTAAACACAATCCCAGTGTTTAGCATAACATTATTCTTATTATTGCAGGTTTTCACCTGCAATATGCCCTAAGACCCTCAACACTTCTGTCAATGATTAGCCCACATTTGCACCATAAAACACACTGTCAAAATGAAATCTGCATGCCTGTTCCATTACATTCAATAAGTAAATCCATGTTACCGTCAACATTATTCGATTTTATTATATATTGTGTTTACACAATTTATAAAACCTGAACTGTAAACTTACTTCTCACCATAAAACACCAACATAAGATAAGCATATGGCAAGAAAGGCCTAAACCACAAACCAATGGAGCAATTGGGTCTGTTTCAATAAAGCAATTCAAAATACTATAAATGTCGTATTCAATGTAAAACTAACTGAAATAGACTGAATGTGTGCACAATCATCTGATTTTACCAAAGCAGTAGCAGTCCGTGGCTGCTACTACATGTCTTTCCTATAAATACATACAAAGTGTGACAGTGATTTCAGCACACTGAAACAATGCATGCATTTATATGGTGTGTTGTTTTAAATGTGAATAATTCCTTTAGTGGTGTCAATTACTGGGCCGTTCTCAATGTGAGAAATGTATATGATGCATGCATGACCTTATCTGTATATACTGTATGTGAGCCCCTTCACTAAGGATTGGGTTAACACCTTGACTGATAATGTGAGAAAAAAATATATACATGCTTCTACATTTCTCACTTTCTTGTTCATCATAATTAATTTATAATATATAAAATACAGTGCTTATGTGGAATATTTAGTGACAAATTAAAAAAAAATGGTTATTGTTCCATAAACAATGTTATTTTGAGCTATGAACACAAAAAAATGTTTTTGCAGAGTAGGATACATTCAATAGTTAAGCAATGGTGTACATATTAATATAATGCATAAATAAACTTGTTAAAAGGCTATCTGGGAGATTGCTTGGCTTTCCTGTGCCAATGTTTCCCCTAAATATGTATTAAGGAATATTATATTAGTGCAAACGAAACTGTCTCGATTATTATACAACTCATACCAAGGTTGTAATATTGATAAATGATTTGTATAGTGAAAAAGACAAAATATAGTTTCCATATTTTTATTGCTTTATATTGCCCATTAACAAAAATATCTTACATTTCAACATTCAAGCCAACAATGTGAAGATCTGTGCTTCTGTCATCAATACAGTATTAGCCTACTAACCAAGGTAGAGCTACACACATAAAAGAAAAACACATTTAACCACCTATTTATTAGTTACCCTGCAATTGTAAAAGGCCAACATAAATATTTTGAGTATATGCATCATAGGAAATAGTTAACTAGTGTTTTGTGAAAGCCTATAACCAGATGAACACCATTCTGAATTTGGCTAAGATTTTGTATTAGTTCTATATTAATCACAAAAGGCAGTTAATGTGATGTGCCACCTAAGTCTACTACACATACTGATTATAGCGGTGTTAAAGGAAGTGACATACAGTAGATCACAGTACACAGCTTAACATGCACAACAAAATGGAGTAAATACTACTGAAATGACAAATATTGTCAATTATTAGGTGGAGATTACGCAGAAGATTGAACAAAGAATACATATCAGAGAAGTGTTAAGAGATTGACATTGATGGTATAATTCACATTCACTGACAAACAAAAACAAAGACACATGTCCCTCCATATTAAATAGTGTTGAGCTCATGAATACATAGCACATCTTTGACACTAAAATACAAATAGAGTGTTCATTGTAAAATGGGAAATTACAGTTACATTAACAAAGGTGTGTCTCGATATTATTTGCACCTTTAGTCTGACAATACATGAGCTTCAACAAATGAACGGACTAGCTTCTGTAAAACTGTCTGTCTTTGGCATTTATGGTGCCGCGTGTGTAAATGTTTTGCAGGCTTACATTAATACAAGAATTACACACACAGAGCTTCTACAAGGCACATAAGCTGTTGTCCATACAGATCGCGACACACCAACAGAGCCGATGAAGTAAAACACAAGTCCACACATTGCATGGCATTGAGTTATTATTGCTAAAACAAGACTGCACTGAGAAAATATGAGAACATTTGGATTACATTGACATTTTTCACATGTAGAAATATTCTGCATAAAATATCTGTAATACTGCACGCCACTCAAGAGACATTGTATAAAAACAGGTGCAATTTATTGTGGTTATGAAGAGTTTGTTTATTTTGCACCTCATCGCATATTTTGTAAGGATTTATTTATCAAAATAGTGGTGATCCCATCAATGGCAGAGAAATAACATGGACAGTAAAGGCCCTGGCTTGCAGTTGTGATGAATTCATTCAAGATCAATTGAGCTGCTCTATGGACAGCGTTGAAGAGATATCCTTTTGAAAACACAACACACACTATAAGAAACTAGATTCTACTGGCAAATGCATCTAAAGTGCTTACTGTACAGTACGATGAAATCATATGGCCTTTGAAATCATTTTCTTTAGATTACAACTAAAAAAAAAGAATATAGACAATAATATTTCTATTACAGAATACCTAAACAGTGACATTCACCTACAGAACTGATCAATGTGTGAGCTGCAAATACCAATAGAGCATTCCCTGTCAGCATTTGATGTGCACAGCCAGTAGGTGGTTTTATTATCCGACCGTACATTCTGGCTTTTGGTGTGTCAGTTAATGTCAGCTCAGTCGTGGCCAGAATGGCTTTTCAATTTGTTATGCTGGTGTTGATGGGACCGTTTAATGAAGGCAGATGTATGTAGACTGGGAGCGGTTATACAGTCAACCAAACAAAACAAAGATCTACTATAAATTATCTAAAAGTACAAGACGTGGTGTGGGGTGGGGGAAGCGGTAAAAACTTAAATTAATGCTGTAAAACCAAAAATTTAAAATATACAGCAGGACAATCTGACCCAATAACTCTTGCGTCTGCTCGTCCTCGGTGGGGCAAAGGCAGCGAGAGTTTGTTCATTCCCCGGCAGTGTGCGTTCTCGCTGCATGGCAGTCCGTCGTACGCAGGCGCTGGAGGTCAAGATGAACTGAGCCTGTCAGCGCAAGAAGAGAGCGAGGGGGGAGATGGGCTCTCTCTCTCATGGGGCGCAGTGTTGCTCCTTGACGCTCTGCGTCCATTTTCTCCCGCCAACAGGGGGGAGACATCAGCAATGGTGTGTGGGTATTAGGAGGTGGAGGGGGGGGAGGGAGGGAGGGGGGGGAGGGTCCGTCATCACAAGAAGGTCTCAGCAGCGGATCTGTGGCCCGGCGACTCCGGAGTGATGACCACTCTAACGCAGGCCACCTTCTCTTGGCTGAGAGACAGACAGATAGACAGACAGACAGACGAGTGAGAAGACCTACAGACGTGAGGTGGTGGTCAGATGACGCTTGTCACGTGACGCTCTCAGACTATATGCCGTTTCCTCCCTGACTGTGACACAAGGAGAGACTACACATACACCGTAATCACTGACTGATCGTCCGCACTATACGAGCTGCGACCTTGGGTCAAGAGAACTTGCTCTTGGCTCTGCTAAGGGGTGCATCGTGGCCCAGCTTACGGTTGAGTTTTCATAGCTACCTTTCGCTATGCTTCTCGGGGTGAGCGTGCGCATCTGTGCCCGAGTTCACCGCTTTCCACACTGCGCTTTTGGTCATTTCATCAGAGATATTAACAACTGAGGGGTCAGAATCAGAGCTACACACACACACACACACACACAGGACAGAAAGGCAAGATAGTTATATGTTAGCAGAGGGGAAGGAGGGGCTTCAACACTGAGCAGTTAAACAGGCAGGAACAGACATGCATATGACGGGACATTCTACGCATCACATTCACATATCGACAGCATATGTTCCCTTGACAACATATGTTCTGAAAGGTGGACAAGGGGATTGTATATGTCCACCAATACCCATTGCTATAGTTAGCTGAGGCGGGGTTAGTGGACAGACGGTTTACAGCCAGAACAAGCGATAATAAAGAGACTATTTTGCCCAATGCCAACAGCAGCGCGACACGTGTTGTGCTGCTTAATGCGCCAAATGGTCTGCTGTGATGAGCAAAGAGGCGAGCGGTTGTTCTCTGGTTTGCATCAGACACCCACCCCTACTGCTTCATCCTCGGGAAGGCAGCGCGTCACTAGTCCTATTCTGGACGACCTGTTCAGGGTAAACAACACACACACAGCTGACGAGAGGTCGGGATTTTTACCCAGTGGAGCATGAGAAGAAGACACAGGACTATGAGGCTTTGGTCTAAGAACCGCATGGAAAGGGACACTCCTGGGCTTGAGTGCAGATTTAGCCTTGCCTTGTGGTAACCAGCATTATACCAACACTGTTCCTTTGGTGTGAAGCTACACCAGAAGAAGAATGCAGGGTTCCCACTCCCAAGACGATTGTCATATTCCCTGTCATTTTCACAGACGCAAAATCGGAATTGGAAAATCAGAATCGGAAAAATTGGCCACCAAAACGACGTATGTGTAAAAAGGACAACCAGCATTGAAACGATGATGATGATGATGACGACGTTTAGCAAAGCATATGTAAACATTCAGGCCAATAATTAATCATGATATTTCAGGCCTCTCAAACTGTCATAACACGTCCAGGAACAACCATTTCAACATGCTGCAAATATAACTTCCTGATAATCCATGATTCAACCCACCCCCCTCAAAAGAAAAGAAAAAAAATTCTATGACATTCCATGTCTGGAATGGATTTAATATTGCCATGACATTCCAGAAATTCCTTGAGCAATGCGATCCCTGAGAGTAGCCAGTAGTAATCACTACCCATCCCCTTACAGGAGCTTGCATTTTTGTGAATAACAATTGCATTGTAGACGTCAAGGCAGAGTCAAGAATATGAATATATATATGAATATGAATATATATATATATATATATATATGAATATATATATATAGATAGATAGATAGATAGATAGATAGATAGATAGAGAGAGAGAGAGA
>JAODUH010002073.1:0-12301 GCA_027564835.1 Typhlichthys subterraneus | reverse complement strand
TTGGAACATTTTAGGCTTGTTGCGTATTTCATTAGCATTGTGTTGGGGCGATAGGGGCAAGTGGGGCTTGAAAATTCCCCGTTGTCCAAAGTGGGGAATGACCGAAAAAGTTTGAGAACCACTGCTCTAGAATGATTTACTTAGATACCTTTAATTTACCTAGGCTATTGAATGGGTCACCAAAACAATTGCCCTCCCTAATGTCTTGAGCAGGAGCAGTCACTGGTCATTTGACAAAAAGGCTTACTTGAGTGAAGGGGTTAAGGTCTTTGTTCAGAACATCTGACCGTTCAAACACCAGTGTTACTGGACCAGGTAGTAGATCAATAAGCAGCTCTTCTTTCACCTTTACTTTGCAGTATCTGTTCAATGACAAAATGGGAAGATAATGAACGTTTTGTTTTGATTTACAACCCCCACAGTGCATTTAAGTGCAACAAGAGGTTTAGTTTGATATGTTAGAGATCCATTCGTACTTATAAATGTCCTGAATGTCTCCTACGCATATCGCTAGCGGCTTGTGTCCATTTCGTCCTTTGATGTCATAGATGGCTTTGATGGTGTCTGACCGTTGAGCAAGGCATGCCAGGCCATACACGGTGTCGGTGGGCACCGCCACCACACCACCCTGTTTCAGAGCCCAAGCTGTAGTGCTCAGCACTGTACCGCCATCTACTGGAACAAACAAGTTGACAGCATCATCAAGAACATATCCATTTCTTTTGACGATATTAAATGTATTTTGCCCTAAAACAACTGGTTTACTTTGGAACATAATTATGAGCTCAAGAAAAATATCAGGAGCCGTTTTTGGCTAAATAAACTTAACCCTAACACACTGATAATATATCAAATTTAGCAGCTAATAGGCCTTTTTTTATTAGTAAATTAATGAATGGATGACAAGCAACACTCGTTTATCGCTCATCCTCTATATTAACTAACCATCAAGATGAGCAAATGGCAGTTGCCCATAATTTGAGACAGAAACACAACCTCTACCATGTTATGCTGTGCCTTCAGTCCTTGCAGTGAGTTCTGGTTAGAATTGAACACCAGTAGCGACTGAGCACTTTGAAAAGAGTTACAAGTTGTTTATTATTATATACGTTATTATTATGCCTGGTTTCTCTGCAAGCATCCACGAGCAACATGGGGGGGTCCGTCATTGTGGTTTGGGTTTGTTGTTGACAGAACAGCTACCGTAGCTAGCCAGCAGACCGGAGTTAGATATTCGTTGAATTTGAAGTGTATTCGTTTATACTCAATGACTACCTTTAATACCATAGTTCTGTAGATACTCTGTAGGGTAAATCTGTTTGGATTAAAGCATCTGATAATTAAGTGAAATTATTTTAATTGTTTCACACTCAATATTTTAGGTTACACATTTGAAAAGGCGAGTGAGTATGGGGCGAAGGGGAATAAACCTGGGTGTACTCTCACCCAGGTTTAAAGTACTATCCTACTTTAACAGCACATGGCTATGTGCATTAACTCATATACAGTTATGAGTTCAACGTTTCAGAGAGCCTTAATTTCATTATCATAGCCATCTGCTGCATCTCCTGCAGTCACCAGAACTCTGACTGCTTGTTGGTACCTGGTTGTTCCTCGTGGAGAGCAGATGGTCCAAACCAACGCAGAACCTTGGTCTTCAATTCTTTACACATAGCTGTCGCTGGCTGCGCGGCCACGGCAGAACTGTGAGAACTTGTGATCGATGAATTAAGAAGATGACAAAAACGCTTCATAAAGCATGTTGTCATTGATTTACCTACTGATGAAACACGCCAATGTCTTCCGGGTAACAGCCACAGCTGAATTACGTCACGCTTCTTAAAGCGACATGTTTGAAAGCCTGATCAGGAGGCCTCTTTTGATACCTGTAGAACCATCCTCATATTGCAAGATCCAACTCTACGATTTGCTTAGCTTTACATATTAAGTAGGAATATCTTTGGTGGGTTTTGTAGCCTGATATATAATTCAGCTACTATCCAAGTTATCCAAACACTAATGTTAGCCTATTTACAACACTAGTCTACTGAGAAAAAATGAAACAGGCCAAAACAATGATGTATGATGCATCATTGTATGATGGTGTTTCAACAGACTACAAAATAAGTTGAGAAAAATGTAGTTTAGCTAAAATAGCTGGCAGCAGGTTGTTCCAATAAACGTTACAGATTAATTGAATTACATTTGTCAATTTCCTGTCCCCATTCACTAATTTATTATAATTTGTATCACCTGTGAAATGGCTAACTGTATTAAGATTGTAGGACACAAGTGGCATTACATTCTCAGTTATGGCTTCAAATTCAGAAGAAGACACAGCAGTGCAGCAAAGAGATGAGAACATACCTCCAGGCAAACAGGTAATTGTTTAGTGAATGAACCCTTTGTTTCTAAATCAAATGTACACACAGTACAGCTGTAGCTCTGGTCTTTTAAATAAGTGACCTTTTCAGTTATTGCACAACACAGCAACTAGAAGACATGGAAGACCGACTAGTAACCCTAGCAGACAAAGTGGCACTGTGTCACAGAATCCTCCGTGACTTGAGAGGCTTACAGAATGTAATCTTGGTAGGTTCAACCCTAACCTTTCCCAACCATGTGCCTTGTCTAATGTTCTCAAGATAACCTTCATGTTGTTTCACAGGTGAAGAACCTCACAGCACTGCCTGAATCCACTCACAAGTGACTGGAAGGAGTCTTGTTTTTATCAACTGTGTATATTTAATAAAGTCTGACTAACACATGTGCAGTGTGTATATGTTCTGGAATTTGAATATGTAATTAAGTCTAACACGTGCAGTGTGTTTATGTTGTAGCATTTGATGGAATAAATGTGCAGTCACTCAGTTCAGTAATAATAATAGTACTCTGATGACAGGGTTTAATTAGTATATTGCTCTTATTCAAAAAGATTAATATGTGACTTTATACAAAGCTTCAGCAATCTTTCACATTTACACTTTAAAAATCCTCTGGGTAATTGGACATTTGTTTGAAAGCATATTTATTCTATTTGACCCATCAAGGGGAAACTTATTGCAAATAGAAAGCTATATAGCCGCTCAAACACTAAATCTTCCACACTGCTTCCAAACAAATGTCACCATCAGTGTGTCCGTGAATGTTACCAGAGGTAAACTTGACATATAAACAGGCCTCCAGTTTCTCAAGAATTGATTAACAAAAATCAAACTTATACATTATATACCAGCAAAAGATAAACAGTGATCAGAGCAGTTTGCATTTAAGGATTAGTTTTGAATAGATACTATATTGCATTTATCCAGTATTATAACTTTTACATTTGACCATAATTCTTAAAACAGAATTTCCTCCCCCTTAAAGTGTATTCACTTGATTTTAATCCAGTTACCTAAACACATTTAAAATATATCCACGGATTAATGTGAATGGGAAAAGCAATTGATTGAAACAATCTACAATGCCTAATTTAAATGTAAAATACACTATATTGACAAAAGTATTGGGACACCCCTTCGAATCATTGAATTCAGATGTTCCAATCACCTCCATGGCCACAGGTGTATAAAATCCAGCACCTAGGCATGTAGACTGCTTCTACAAACGTGTGAAAGAATGGGTCACGCTCAGGAGCTCACTGAATTCAAGCGTGGTGCTGTGATAGGTTGTCACCTGTGCAATAAGTCCATTTGTGTAGTTTCCTCACTACTAAATATTCCACGGTCAACTGTTAGTGGTATTATAAAGTGGAAGTGTAATATCACAGAGCGGGGTCAGCGCATGCTGAGGCGCACAGTGCAAAGTCGCAAACTTTCTGCAGAGTCAATAGCTACAGACTTCCAAATGGTGTGTGGCCTTCGGATTAGCTCAAGAAACGTGTGTAGAGAGCTTCATAGAATTGGTTTCCATAGCAGAGCAGCTGCATTCAAGCCTTACATCACCAAGTGCAATGCAAAGCGTTGGATGCAGTGGTGTAAAGCACCTCGCCACTAGACACTAGAGCAGTGGAGACGTGTTCTCTGGAGTGGAGAGAATCACGCTTCTCTGGGTCTGGTGGTTGCCAGGAGAACGGTACCTGCCTGACTGCATTGTGCCAAGGGTAAAGTTTGGTGGAGGGGGATTATGGGGTTGTCCATCAGGGGTTGGTCTTGGCCCCTTAGTTCTAGTGAAAGGAGTATAAATAGACATTTTGAACAATTTGTTCCAAACTTTGTGGAAAGTTTGGGAATGGCCTCTTCTTGATCCAACATGACTGTGCACCAGTGCACAAATAAAGGTCCATAAAGACATGGATGAGTGAGTTTGGTGTGGTGGAACTTGACTGGCCTGCACAGAGGCCTGACCTCACAAATGGGCTCGTAGAATAACAGTAGAAAATTCCCATGAACATACTCTTAAACCTTGTAGACAGCCTTCCCAGAGGAGTTGAAGCTGTTAAGTCTGCAAAGGGGGGGGGGCAACTCCATATTAAACCATACAGATTAATAATGGGATGTCATTAACCTTAATGTGCATGTAAAGGCAGGTGTCCCAAAACTTCTGGCAATTTAGTGTATGTTGAAGCTGGATACCCAACCATAGATTCTGACTTAAAGCAGTAGAGGACTACTGAACAGAACTATTCATTATTTTGTTTAGGTTTGATCCTGAAGTATGGCTTATTTATGAATGCCAGGTTTAAAATTGCATAGTTTTAAGAATATGCATGAAAACTGCAGACAGTCATTCTCAGCAATAACGCAACTAAGTAAAGATTGCTCTAAAAAAATACCAAATCAAAGCCTTAAATCTTTTTGATATAGGGGCACTGGCAACTGTGAAATTAAATTACTACTACTAAATTATTTGTGTTTCTTTGATGCATAACTAGCAGGACGTATGGCTCTACTTCCTGTGGTTTGTTGTGTGAAGATGCAAGAGACATGCTGAAGTGGGTCTGAGGCGACTGTCAAGGCAAGGAGGCTTCTAAAATATCCTTAGATGACCTCCATGATGGTTACTCTTCTGGGCAGGCAGGAGGCCATCTGACAGCTATTCAACCTAACACATACTGCCTGCAAAGAGGGTATCAGTTTCAACCTCTACGTAATCCAAAATTCTATACAAAAATACCAAGTCTAGAACAATATACACGTTTTTAAATAGGTCTACACTAAATGTATACTATTTACATATGGACAGCCCGTCTGCAGCAGCAGTGGTGTACAGAGAAGTGGTTCCACAGCCTGCTACCTTAGGCCAGTGCACCATGCGTTATCATGGGTGTCTGCTAGTCACCTTGTCCCCTGAGACAGCCGGGAGCATGGCCATCGTCTCAGGGAAGCAGGGGCAGCAAATACAGACACGCCACTAGGAGTAGGCAGCTGCAGTCTACATTTCTATTAAGTTGATCTTAGCAATACTCATCTGATTATACTCAGAAGACAAAAACTCAGTAACAAAGAAAACAAGTGTAACATGCAACAGAATTTGAATATATTAATTCAATGATTAAACTTTAAGAATATTAGTATGATAGGATTAAGCATTTCAATAAATTAACATGTACAAATTAAATTAGTTAAATTATAGGCACGGTATTGATGCATTAATTTAAATTCTATTTAACAAGGAAAAGCAGGTCATAAACTCTTTACTTAATCAGCGAAAATCTGTCAAGAACATAAGTACACTAAGAAACCACATGTTCAAACTATATACCGGATCATAACTGATATAAAACTACAATGGAATGGACCACCCTTCTGCTACAGATAGACTGGTGCTACCACACCTCCAGTGCATTCTGCTCAGCTGCAGACCAACTTTGAGTATATGCTAAGATCCATACAGTACAAGGATACCAAACTTAAGAGAGAGATTTTATATATATATATATATATATATGAGAATGCTTTTCGGGGCCAGCTACAGCTAAAATAGAATCTTTATAGGCTTTCAGTGCTCATAATTGGTCAATGGGATCCAACAGAAATTAAGGCATTTTAGTCCCTAGTGTCACAAATTGCCAGAACCAATCAAATAGTAACTTTAAAGCAATATGAATATAACCAAATGATTCAGTATATTCATAATAGAATTGTATAGCCACATTTTGAAAGTGGAAGTATGATGATCTACTGCATATCATAACATTAGAGAGGAGATAACCCATAACCCTAGCCTTCTAACCCTAACCCATATCATAACCACAACCCTAGCAGCCCAATGTACGGTGATACATACATTGGGCTAGGGTTATGATATGTATCACCATACATTGGGCTAGGGTTATGATATGTGATGTATATCATACTGTTAGAGAGAGAATAAGCCCAAACACAACACCTGCTGGTGGGTACTGTAGGTTGGTGATGGAACAAAATACACTGCAGATCCAGGGGTTGCCGTGACAATGTTTACACAAAGAACAAGATCAGATGGTTTAAAATTATTATTGTTCATCATTGCTCAACCTATGAACCTTGTCTGGGAGCCAGGGCATCGGGGGGGTGGGGTGGGGGGTTCCCCAAATTGTTATGGCCTCCTGTCGCAATGGGGCAGACCCTCCACCCTGCTGGGGGTCTCGGGGGGAGGGGGGCTGCTGCCTGCCCCCCCCCTGGCAGCGTCTCTGCAGGCACACTGACACTGGCATGACTCCTCCTGTTTAATGATGATGACTGGCAGGGTGATCTGCTGACCTATAACACACACACACACACATATTATACACACACACACACACACAACTAGGGATGCAACGATTAGACATTTTGATATATGATTATGGTCTGAGGAATAATCACGGTTTTACGATTATTATGCATGAATTTCACAACACCAGTAATGTCGTTTTGGAGAGCGATCTAATGCCCTTTCTCCTGATTTACTGCCAATGGCCCAACTCTTAACTCACTGCTACTTCATTGAGTGTTTCCTCTAGAGAAAAAAAATATTCCAACCTGTGGGGGGAAAGTTAATGGGGACAGGCTTGGTTCTGGTGACATTTCTTAAAAGGATAAACTTAAAATAAATCTGAAATATAGTTTCCATTCCCCAATAAATTATCTCAATATATAATTGCATTTTGATGTTGGAAGGTCTCTGGTACATGTAGGAAATATAGCTGTATTTATTGTAGATATTTAATTAACAGTTTCGATGTTTCAAATCATCCGTTCTCCACTACAGTGTACTTGACGGTCTCTAAATGGGCGTAGCTCTGCTGCTGGAAAACCAAAACTATCACTGTAATTTAGCGCGCATTTAAAGATAACAGCTGGTCGCAGTGGACTTTGTTTAAATAATCTGATTTCATCGTTATTGTCTTCTCTGCACTTGATCGGGAGTTATTGAAGCCAGAAACTATAACTTTGGTTTGATGTTCGCACTTATCAAACCAAATGATGACCTGACATGAACATAAGACTACTGTGCCATTAAAGTGAGGAAACCAAAGAAAATAATATAATTCAGGCAGATGTGACATTGGATAAGTTAAAGCTCCTCATGCTGTGTTTCTTGCTAGCTCACACTTCACAGAGCTAAATTATCGTAGTTGTCTCAAACGGATACATTCTCTATTTACCGAGAAAATTGAGTATTCTTTCCGAAGTTTACTGAAACTATGTTTGATAGAAATAGGTAGTTACCAGACAGTTTATTTTGGTGTGGCGTCAATTTTTCTGCTGTGGCACAGCATCACAACTAAATGTCAGAATCACATTCAATTATGTTGCTCTCATGATGGCATGTGCCGCACAACATTTTTCCAGTAACTTTGTATTTGTCTCGTCTGCAATCTGCAGATTGCGCCTGGCAATGTTTGTTTGATTGTCCTCATTGTGCAACTAAAATGTCCCTATTTTGAGAGTGAGGAAAACACTTAGCTGAGCATTTACGGTTATAAAACTGTCACTTTTAATCCCGGTTAATAGTGAAATCAGTTTATCGCTGCATCCCTACACACAATATCTATCTATACACACACTATATACATACTTGGTGGTATCTACTTATTTATATCAAACATAGTTTGATAGCTGTCAGGTGAACTGTGGTGCCTGCAACTCCAGAAACAGTAATTGTTCACAGCACATATAGCCTACCTGCCTCAATTCCTAACGTCAAATCTGCCTGATTTAATGTATACATTACACTTTCTTTAAAAAGTCACCCCTCACTTATCGCCTGTAAGCAGAATTTGGCATCTGGCCTATTGAAGTGGTTTGTTGTCCGACAAATTTTATGTTTTACATAAAAATGCCACCAACACAATGACGTAACATTTAATAAACTGCGGTTAATACGCGATTGCAGATAATAAATGGGTTGGTTTCTAAAAATGACATAAAATACAGGCATGTGGTAATATACATTGCGGCTAATAGTCTGGGAATTACAGCATTTAGTAGGGGTGTGGTTCACCAAATCCACGGTTTGGTTCATATCGCTTTTTTTTTTTCTTTGAGCGGTATAATATGGGAATTTTTTCTGGCCTTGATTACATTCGTTCTGTAGCGGTCTTCTTTTTTCATATACTTTCTGCCACTAGATGGCACACTAGCACCAGCTTCTAAGTCAAACAAGAACACTTCTTGTTGCCCACTCACACATGCCAGCACTAGGTAAACAGAAAAGATGACACCCTGCTAAGGACAATATTCCACTATACCCATCACATAGAAAATAGTTTGCTGCTATATTCATGTTTAAAATAGTGACCTTTTTAAAAATCTACAATTTGGAATACACTGTAGCTTCATTGTTACAAGTTACGAAATGCAAGCAGACGATCGAACAGTTTGGAACCACATTTACTGCGATGGCAAAACAGACAGCGGCCAGAGACTGAATTAAAAATAACCTGGCAGTTTTGGACAGTTTTCATACATTGGCAGACATCATGGATATTTTATTGACACACGTCAGGTAGGCTTTGTGAAAGAGACACCCACAATAAAGTTTATGCTGCGTCATGCCTAACCCACCACGAAGACGACACAATATTTGTGCGTGTGTGCGCTGCGCGTCTTGTCATTTCTCAGCAAAATGACACACACACACATTGATGTTTCTAAATAAAGTGTGATATTATTCCATATTGTTTCGTTTGAGTAAAGAAGTGAAGGCAATATACTCGATACCATAATCCGAAATCATAATGACAGGGGGGGTGGTTATTAATCAATGAATGAGAACACACAAATACTATAAATCGCTTTTTATTGTGTTTTGACAATTAATTGAAGATTAATTACAGGAACCGTTACACCCCTAGTGTTTAGTGTGAATGTCAAAACAATCTGGTAAATTCCAACTTCGATAACCCATGATCAAAAACTGCAAAAAACACTAACTATGAATTCCAACAAAGAGTCCACTGCAACCTGTTTTCTTTTAATTCAGCTGATTGGACAGCTGAAGCATACGGCTGAGCTGACCCTAATATCAGAGACGGTTTTGATAACATCCATCCAACCTTGTGTCATTAATAACGATCAGGGTATACACAGGAATCCTGAAGTAAAATTCAATACCATTTAAGACCTTTTTCAAGAGCCTTTCAAAACTATTCTTCGAGTTGCCAGCCACCCAACTTTAAAGGTGTGTTGTGTGGAGTTGGGAATGTATAGACTCTGTTAGGCTATATTGCCTATGTGTGAACGGGTTATAATCTCATCTAAATTATTAAATTACTGTATCAGCCTGTATCGGCTTTGGTCTTCTGTTTTCTATGTGAAAGACTTCTTCAAAAATCTATTTGTTTACCTATGATACGTGACGTTTATGTACCTTATGTACATTACTGCAACTCATGAAACAATGTGATTTGATGGTTTAGTTGGCTCAAATTAGATAATGGTAGCCTCAGCCTGCCTGTGCAACCAGCGTTGCTTCATCCACTCACTCACCTTATATATACACTCGAATAATTTTCTTTTAAATAGTGAAACATCATATGTGTGCTTCGTGTCACAATTCATTCATTGGGATCTAAAAATAATTTAATTCTCGCTATTGACTACCATACATGTTTGTAAAGCGTTGGCTACCATACACGTTTATAAAGCGTTGACTACCATACACGTTTATAAAGCGTTGGCTACCATACACGTTTATAAAGCGTTGACTACCATACATGTTTATAAAGCCTTGACTACCATACACGTTTATAAAGCATTGGCTACCATACACGTTTATAAAGCGTTGACTACCATACACATTTATAAAGCCTTGACTACCATACATGTTTATAAAGCGTTGACTACCGTACATATTTATAAAGCGTTGACTATCATACATGTTTATAAAGCGCTGACTACCATACACGTTTATAAAGCGTTGACTACCATACACGTTTATAAAGCGTTGACTACCATACATGCTCTTTCAAAACTAAGGTCCCATAATGCGGAAGTGACTTAGTCTCCATAACCTATCCTACTATATATATATATATATATATATATAAGATTTAGGCTGCGTCTCTGTGCTTTGTTTATAATTTCTAGAGATATTTTTAACTCAGTAAAGAGAACTGCACCAAGCTATCTCCAAGCAATGGTCCGGTTCCAGTCCCTTCCTGGCACTTTGTTCTACCACCTCGGCCGGCACCGCCCTCGCTACGAGGTCTCAAGACTCGCTCATCGAAGTCTCAAACGTTTTCTGTCCTGGGACCACAATAGTGGAACGAGCTTGTCAACTGATTATATACTGGCTGCTGCTGCCACTCTGTATTGTGTTTTTAATGGTATATTTGGGAAAATGCATGGTAATGATTAGCCTTCCGGTCAATCTGTAGGATACACTGACTAAGGCCTTTCAGACAGAAAGCGACAGAGGCACCGCTGCGCTCCGAAACACATTCATTCCTTTGGCTTTAGCGCCGCGCCGAGCAAAGTCGTATGCAGGGTTTTAGGAATAAAGAGGTCGAATAAATGACCTTGCTGCGGGGTTCGGGGGCAGGATGCCCCACAATCATTTGATGCTCCTGATATACATATGTGCTTTTAAAGGGTCAGGGTTAGTTTTAGAACAAATGACCTTGCTGAGGGTTCGGGGGCAGGATGCCCCACAATCATTTAATGCTCCTGATATACATATGTGCTTTTAAAGGGTTAGGGTCAGGGTTAACCCCAGGCTAGTGAAACAAAGCACAGGGTTAGGGTTAGGGTCAGGGTTAAACCCAGGCTAGGGTTAGAGTAGGGTTAGGGTCAGGGACAACCCCAGGCTAGTGAAATAAAGCACACAGTATCGGTGCGGCTGATCAACCGTTACCTGCACTACCTCCCACAGGGATGGCCGTCGTAAAGAACACCTTCTCCACCTTTGGAGCACCTTGGAGTGGCTGTAAGGAAACATCAACAGTCAGTCACCCATCCCAACAACACACCTACCATGGCAGAAGGTACATGTCAGGATTCCATGGTAACAAGCCCCTCCTCACCGAGGGTTCTGTGCCAGGGGAGCTAGTGGCGTTGCTGAGGATCCACTGCAGGCTCTGGTCAGACATCACAAGGCTGGGCTGCAGCAGGCCCTGGGCCAGGGGGGAGCCCTGGGCCAGGGAGGAGCCCTGGGGGGGGGCAGAGGCCGGCGCAGGGGCGGGAATCTGGACCAAGCCCTCTTGCTGCAGTGTCACATAGAGCTGGGGGGGTGGACCCTCTGGCCCAGGGAGCGGGGCTTCAGGGCCTGAGGACAGGGTCTCTGGCCCAGGGGGCGGAGCTTCAATAGGTTGCAGGGCGGGGCTCACTGCGCTGACAGACACACCGGTGGAGGGGAGGGGAGTAGAGGCCTGGGGAAGTTCAGGGCCCAGGCCTGGGAGCCCCTGAGGCCTGGGAGAGGCCTCTGGCCCTCCTGCAGGAGTTTCCAGGCTGAAGGAGTCAACGAGGCCCTCTGCAAGAAGGAAGCTGCTGTCACACATCCCATGTGTTGTCACGGCAACATACCACCACAACCTCCCCTCTAATAACATACCCCACGGGAGTTTCACAGAGCCAGCCTTTACATACGTAAAGTCTGGGACAAAGCGCTGGATAAATCTGTCAGTTCTTGACAGGATTTGATTGACATGCATGACAACCTACTACGGAACTCATAGACCAAGTCAGGCATTGAACTTACAATGAGGACTTGTTAGAAAACTACAGAAAAGGACTCTGGCTGTTTACAGGAATGAAGGAAAGGAAATTAAATTTATTTTCATATACACATACATGTAAAGCAACAAATGTAAAGCGACATACAGTATCTCACAAAAGTGAGTACAACCCTCACATATTTGCAAATATGTGAGCATATCTTTTCATGTGACAAC
>JAODUH010002072.1:0-12301 GCA_027564835.1 Typhlichthys subterraneus | reverse complement strand
AATGCACAAATAAATAAATAAATACATGTAAAAATACAGAAATAGCCTTTTTTAATACAAAAATGTAATTCTTTTTTCAATTATTTTTATATTTATTTAATTATTTATATTTTATTTATTTATTTATACTTTTATATATTTATTTATTTATTTTTTATTATGGCAGTCCTGGTCCTCCATAGAAAACAACTCAAAAACAACAATAACAGGTCCTACAGAGGTTAATGTTTTATTATAATTTATTAGAAGAGAAAAGGCTTTTCTCAATGGAAAATATCTTCTCCCGACTTTCCTACAGTAGATTTAACAACAAACTCAGACCTGGTTCACAGGTTCGTCCAATCACCGGCAAAATATTTTTTTAAAGCACATTTAGGCATACAAAACGGGGAAGAGAGTTGACCTTGGCTTTATATCAAATTTCTCCTGCAAACTAAGGGTTTCAAACCAGTGCTCCAGTATGAAATCCACATTGTTCCTCATCTTAGTTTCATTAACATTAGCTGAGCAACAAAGATGTCTGCTCTCCCCATCTCTCGCTTTTGCACACACAAAGAAAATATTGTTTTACTTTGCAATATGAATACATTGTAATAGTATGCATGTACTAATTCTGTAAAGTATAGGGACAGAAAAATGACATTTTTGTAGAATGAGCCGTTATTCACTCAATCTATAAATAGGTGGTCAATATTTCACCAGTATTATTTAAAATGAAAAGTCTTCATATACATCTAGGGGGTTGGGGGTCGATCAATATGTGGGTATCTTATCTTCTATGAGATCATGTCTAAGATGTCTCCTTATATTTCAGCATTGCTCAGCATCTGTCTTGTTCCTCTGCTGCACTCTCTGACGTCACTGATGCAGTACGGGACGCTGCTCTTTTGTACCTCCCCTTCCCACCGCACCCATTCCCTCGCACATGTTCAGCAGTAGTTGGGCTGCAACTAGCCCCGGTCGGGACATTACTGCACTCACAGCTCCCCACAGTCCTCCTCCTGCAGTATGGCGGAGTCCGAGATTGAGTCGGAGGTGACTGAAACCACAGCTACGAGCCCTAAGTACCTGCCGCTCTCTACCTCGTTTCAGAGAGGCACCATCTCCTCTTGGATAATGGAACATTTTCAGAAGATGGAATGCATCTACTATGTAACAGGGGCAAGGTAAGCTGTGCCGTGGTGTTGTGCTGGTGACGGCTGCCTGGGAAGAACTATAGACTGACCTTGAGATGGAACAGCTGATGTCTGCTACAGTATACTGCAAGTCATGATTCCTTCCAAACTAAAGGCAGAGAGGGAGACAGAGTTAAACGAGAACTTGTTTATCTCTCAAAAAATGCTAAATGTAATTCTACCTTTTGTCTCTGTACATGTACTCTGTACATACTCTAAGTCGTATTCATAATGTGTATTATTTGTAATTTAGCCAACATTCCTTCATGAGAAAATAATCGTGCCAGTCAGGTTTGAACAGACATTCCATTAATGACAGTTGATCTGGTGCTTTTAAAGCCAACATAATATTGACTGCTCTGGTCTCCACCTCAGAGAGGGCATCTGCTGCTGTGGCTACCCTAAGAGTGAGCATGCCGACAAAACCTTCAAGCCGGAAGACTTTGTGGGAGAGCTGTGGGACAAACACAGACATGTCACTAAAGAATCTACTGATGCGTTCGGAGACATCAGCTTTGAGGGCTTGGGACAAAAGACTGGCAAGGTGAAGAGGAACATCATTTATTTATTCTATAGTGGCAGAATTGTCCCAATGTCTCCCTATGTGCATTTGGTGTTCAACAGCTTCTTTGGACTAGTGACCACTTGTGTCTGTATTTGTGTGTCTCTGTGTGTGTGTGTGTGTGTGTGTGTGTGTCCATGACCAGTATGTGCGAGTGTCCACAGACACAGACCCAAAGGACCTGTATGGGCTGTTAACAAACGAGTGGAATCTAAGCCCTCCTAACCTGTTGATCTCTGTGACTGGCGGAGCAAAAAACTTCTATATGAGAGAAAATCTCAAGGGCATGTTCCATAGAGGACTTATTAGAGTAGCCAAGACCACAGGTTAGCAATGAATAGCTGTAAAAGCAGTATGTGTGTGTTAAAGCTGTATAGATGACATATTGTATTGTAAAATATTACATTTTAATTGCAAATAGTATTGTAATTGTGCATCTAAGCGCTAGCAAAACCACTAGCATAACGTAAGACCCAGTGGATTTGTTATTGTATTATCATGACAGTGTACAGTACACATATAAGGACGTTTTCCGCCTCACCACTAATTGAGTTACATTTCAAAAGATTTCTGAGACTACAATATGTACTGAAAGTCAAAATAGCTAAATAAAAACAACTGACGCTAACCCTTTGTGTGCAGGGGCATGGATCATCACAGGTGGAACCAACACTGGTGTGATGAAGCATGTAGGCCAAGCTGTGAGGGACTATACCCTGAGTGGCAGCACTGACCAAAGGAACATTGTGGCCATTGGGATCGCAACATGGGGAACTCTCCATAACAGCAAAGCCTTAGTGAACCCAGTATGTGAAGGTTGACCATTTTAAAGGGCCATTCAGTGTAGTGATCAGGAATCATTTATATCATAAAACGTAGACCATGTCGATGTTGAGTATCGTTGAATCAGGAAAGCAGGCTTTACTAATCCAATGGTGTATGCAAGGGAAAAACTTATGGTAAGTGATATGTTCCACCAAACATTTCTGAGTAAACAAAGAAAACCTTCTAGTTGTATGGACAGAAGCGGGAACAGTAACAAAAAAGGGAATCAGAGTGCCACCCCATATGTAAATGTTAATGTGGTTGTGCCCAATGAGAGTGCAGCCTTTAGCTGCCTACCTGCAGACACAGCTGGGTATGGGGAATACAATGTATAGCAATGTGCTATCTGGGACCACTGCTGTGTGTGGTAAAGTGGGCAATTTGTTATTAAGCACCGTCTTTGTTTGAGGCCAAGTGGTGCATTTAGGAATGAGATGGGCACAGGACATTCAGCTGTGAGTGCTAATTCTGATTACTGTGTCTGCTGAAGGCTAAACTATAATTATTAATTAAATAATCAATTCAGAGCCCTTCAGGGCTCACGTCGATCTGTAACAATAATTTCTCTAGTGTCCTCTCTCCATTTTGCATCACCAGGGTTGCTACCCAGCCAACTACTCCATGGATATCCAGGGCCAGGGCAGGCTATCCTGTCTGGACAACAACCATTCCCACTTTATACTGGTGGACGATGGGACACACGGTTTCTACGGCGTGGAGATCCAGCTGCGCAGCCAACTAGAGGGATACATTTCCAGGCAGAGTCTTGGAAATAAAGGTGAAACGGTCGACTCACCGTCTGCCAGCCATGCGAGACACTGTCGTATCTGTCCTAGTAGTAGACACTGACTTGACTTGTCTCTCAGACAGCAATGTGACCATCCCAGTGGTGTGTGTGGTGCTGGACGGAGGACCAGGCACTCTAAATGTCAGTTGCATTTTGTTTACATTCATTTACAGTTAGGTTGTATGTCGCATTTATCAAAGGTGACCTAGGTGATGTATTAAGAAGCAGGTAGATTAGGTAGGCTCAAGTATACTTACAGGTAGGCCTGTCAACACAAACATCACTATCCTCTTTGGGAGTACTTTCGCCTCAATCCACTGTTTCGGTTTATAATTGTAATTATAAAACCTTTCACAATTAAAAGGTGAGTTTAGCGATATTAGGGAAAGATGGTTGATATTTGAACAAAAACACCTCTCCCTTTAATGCCATAGGGCATTGAAGGGCCTCCCACATTGGAAATGCATTGCCTTGGGTAGGGTAGGGTAGTGGCGTGTGGTGTGGTGCGGTCTGCACCACTTTGTTTGTGTTCTCACTAACAGAGCCAGGGCTGTGTAGAAACACCAGATGAGTTTCCAGTGGGCACACAGAACAGTGTATTAGCTTACAACGGCTTACCTAACCCTTGAAGTGGCTTTCCTGTGTGTCTCCTCTCAGACCATGTTCAACGCCATGCTGAACGGAACACCGTGTGTGGTGCTGGAGGGTTCGGGGAGGATAGCGGATGTGATTGCGCAGGTAGCTGGACTGCCTGTAACTAGGGTCACTCTCGCCCTGATTCATCAGTTAATGAAGAAGTTCTTTGGTGCGGAGTACGATACCTTCACCGAGCTCAACATAACAGAATGGACCAAGAAGGTACATGTTAGTTTCAGAACAAAGAACGGTAAGATTTACGATGAGTAGTTTGGACTTTTTGTTGACCGAGCCCCACCCCTTGCACCTGTCCAACCCTAGTTACATTTAACTAGGTTGGACAAAACAGCATAGTAGGCTCAAATATGTTATAAATATACAAGATAGAGCGTTGTAATGCATTTCAATGGACCAAAAATGTAACGATTTTGGTCTCTTAAGTGGGCGTGTCAGAGACGGCAATTTGCTGTGGAGGTCGACGTAAGCAACCCCCAGACAGCTACATATACCATGCATTGCCTGAAACAAAGTAAATTTACCATTGACTTTCATGGAACCCTGGGCCGTTCTGGTCTGCATAGAGGGTGAAAAGTGGCCCCCCTCCTTCCAAAAATGAAATGCCATGAAATTGAATGAAATTAAGTGTCGTCATATGGAAGCTCTCTGTTATGATATTGATATTCTCTCTGTTAGGCTATTAGAGGAAAACTGTTTCTGCTCAACTGTTATTGAAGGACATGCGAAAAGGGGCGTGTTTTGGTCAATTATCATGCACACTTTAGTTTAGAAGTACACTTCTCAATTTATGTTTACATTTGCCTGTACTGTAGGTGATTCTTTTACGACGATGGCTGTGTAAAAAAGTGTGAATAGATGAAAAGACAAAAATGTCCAAACTGTCTCTTTAACTGTCGCTCCATTGCATATAATATTGAATGTAGTCTAAAGCATACACTGTCAGTGTCAATATATTGTATGCACCAGATTCAGGACATAATCAGGATGCCTCACTTACTGACCATATTTGGAATAAATGAAGACAAGCACAGAGGCGTAGATGTGGCCATTCTTCAAGCACTCCTTAAAGGTGAGAATACCACATTGTTTACATGTATTGAGACTGATACCGGATGGATGCACTTGCATTTGGGGTGAACCTCAATCCTTTCCTGGAAAACTGTGATAAGATAAGATGCAGAAATATGCATAGACATAGAAATGAATTGGTGTCAAGACTGCTCTCAGCAAGGATAATATTGTAGCTTAAATAAATATCTGGACCTCACTCTGATATCAATTGTGCTGCAGTGGGATCTTTAGACAGATATTCACGCAGATAATTGACTTGTGCCAGATTGTCTGTGCCAGCAGAAATCAATAGCGGCCTGGATACGTCTTATTTCTGAATGAACTTAAGTGCTTTTTGGAAGCCTATACAGCCTCTACCTGCTACCCAGAAAGCCTTATGGACTCTTAATACATTAACACTCTCATTGCATTAATGGTATAGTCAGCGATTGTAAGTTAATACGTTACTATTTGTCAAAAGATATCCGGTGTTTTTACACAAACTACAGTATGGCTGACGGGCTATGTACATGGGAACATAGCCTGAGTGCACAACATATGAAATATATATATATATATGATGCGTTTACAATGTGTGGGGCGAAGATTCTGAGGGAGCACCCTACACTGTCATTGAAGGGAGAGGTGTTTTTGTTTTGATAAAGTTCAAATATCAGTCTTTCTCCAGACTGACGGAAGTTGCGACTTACAAAACAACCCCTCATCTTGGAATTACATGTCTGAATTTCGGGCAAGGTTTCTTAACAAAGTTCTGTCTTGACATCCTAGCAACATGGCTGCCTGCCTACAATGTGAAATTAATTAATTTTACTGAATGAATATGAATTAAATTATTAACGTTTAACACATTGAAATACAATTTGTGAGAATTAGCTGTATTAATGAACACAGTAAACATATACAATTGGATGATCTACATTCAACAATGTTACAAACAACACAGGTATATCAATAGTTCATGATGCTGGTATTTAAAAAGTGATGCTCAATGGCCGGGCGTCCGTGTTTTACGACTGTTGACCTCACACCAGCAGTGCGTTTCCCAGTTCCAGCTTCCCACCGCCGACTAATGTTGAGTAAGTCTGTATATAGAGTAGCTAAACTAGCAGGTTCCAGTTTGGTGTAAGTAGTTGCATTTCTGGATGGCATAGTACTCTAGTAATAAGATTCAGTTACGCCAGCATTCTGATGCATTACATTAAAGTACACATTCTAATTAAGGCATTGTAACAATATTGTGGAAATTGATTTAGCCTTTACTAAACTAAGCTGCGTTTGATATCCATACACGTCTAATGACTACTAATAAAGCATTAGTAGGAAGTGTATGGATATCAAACACTATACAACTCATTAATATAAAGTGCTCATGATCACATTAGTATGATATCTGGTTCCTTCTTTCAGGCAACATTTTGAATGTATTACAAGAATGGACCAAAAGCGACCGTGGACCAGAATATTGTGACATCTGCAAGGAAACATTTGAGCTAGATATACATACACAGTGTACATAAAACCGACTAAGTCCAAATGCTTCAACAATATAACGTCCATAATAGGTGTACATGCTGCTGCTTCCCAGCCTCCAGGAGCAATGGACCCTTGGGCAAGGAGAGCTGGCAGACACAGTTGGAGCTGGCTGTGGCCTGGAACCGTGCAGACATCGCTGAGACTGAGATATTCACAGAGGAGAGCCAGTGGAAGGTGGTTTATCCATGACCGTTCACTAGGTTTGACAAGTCTGTATCAGGACTTGTCGAACCTTTGGAACAGTTTGAAGATATACAGTATATGCATTACAGTATAAATAAATAGCATTGATGATTTGTTTTTGTTTTTTAGATCATTAAACACCATGATAAACTATATATACACTGAACAAAATTATGAATGCAACACTTTTGTTTTTGCCCCCCTTCATCATGAGCTGAACTCAAACATCTAATACTTTCTCTGTGTACACAAAAGGCCTGTTTCTCTCAAATATTGTTCACAAATCTGTCTAAATCTGTGTTATTGAGCACTTCTCCTTTGCCGAGATAATCCATCCACCTCACGTGTGGCACATCAAGATGCAGATCAGACCGCATGAGTATTGCACAGGTGTGCCTTAGGCTGGCCACAATATAAGGCCACTCCAAAATGTGCGGGGGGAGTGGGGGGGTCAGAAAACCAGTGAGTATCGGCTTCCCTGAGACGGTTCCTGACAGTTTGTGCAGAAATTCTTTGGTTATGCAAACCGATTGTTGCAGCAGCTGTCCGGGTGGCTGGTCTCAGACAATCTTGGAGGTGAAGATGCTGGATGTGGAGGTCCTGGGCTAGTGTGGTTACATGTGGTTTGCGGTTGTAAGACCGGTTGAATGTACTGCCGAATACTCTGAAACGCCTTTGGAGACAGCTTATGGTAAAGAAATTAACATTCAATTCACAGGCAACAGCTCTGGTGGACATTCCTGCAGTCAGCATGCCAATTGCACACTCCCTCAAAACTTGCTACATCTGTGGCATTGTGCTGTTTGATGGAACTGCGCATTTTCAAGTGACATTTTATTGTGGCCAGCCTAAGGCACAGCTGTGCAATACAATACTTGATGTGCCACACCTGTGAAGTGGATGGATTATCTCCGCAAAGGAGAAGTGCTCACTAACACAGGTCAGATTTAGAACAATTTTTGAACAATATTTGAGAGAAATAGGCCTTTTGTGTGAAAAGAGAAAGTATTAGATATTTGAGTTCAGCTCATGATGAATGAGGGCAATAAACAAAAGTGTTGCATTTATAATTTTGTTCAGTGTATTTAACCCTAAAAGAAAACATAGGCAATTCTTTAAAAAAATATATTCAAATCAATTAATTCTGATAGCATTGTGAAGACTTACTTTTTCACAATGAGACAAACAATAGCACATAACCACATGATCTGCTAACTGTGGTCAGAGGTTTTTATCACCTGTGGATCAAGTCACAATGTGTGGGATGTTCACTACGCCTTCCCTGCTCTGCTGTGTGTCCACACCCAAGTCCAGTGACCTCCAGCAGGCCATGTTCTCCGCCCTGGTGGGCCACAAGCCACAGTTTGTGCGTCTGCTGCTGGAGAACGGCATCAGCCTGAAGAACTTTCTCCACGATGCCACCACGCTATGCAACCTCTACAAGCAGCTGCCAAGTTGCTTCTTCCTGCGCAAGCTAGCCAGGAGGGCCAAGGAGCACGGTATCTGCATGACACACGTGTCTGACGAGGTTCGCCACCTGCTGGGCAGTTTCACTCAGCACCTTTACCCATCGACGGCCACCAGGTACCATGTCAACGTGTCTCTGGAGGATACAACTGTCGCAGTAAGTCTACAGTGGATGCCCATTAGTTTTTTATCCACAACAAAATGTCAATGTAAACTTCATTTATAAAGCACATTAAAAACAACCGTGATTGACTAAAGTGCTGGACAAGATCAAATATCTAATACATGAATAATATACAGGTGACATTTACAAAAAATACAAATAACAGTAAACAGACAAGATTGCAGCACATACATTTGATGCCATCTCAGCTAGGATTAAAAGCCATATTAAAAAAACAACGACTTAAAAAGTGTATATAGAATGCGCATCGCAAACATACAGTGTAGGCCAGGGCTATTCCACCCTGGTCCTGGAGGGCCGCTGCCTTACATGTTTTAGATGTGCCAACACACCTGATTCAAATGCATTTAGAAGCCTGATAATGACCCATTCATTAGAATCAGGTGTGTTGGAGCAGGGAGACATCTAAAACATGCAGGGCAGCGGCCCTCCAGTACCAGGGTTGAATAGCCCTGGTGTAGGGTATTCCAGAGGATGGGAGCACCCACCACGAAACCTCTACTTTTTAGCCTGGCTTTTGGGACATTCACAAGTCCTTTGATAGTTGGCGATGTAAGAGTTCAGATAGATATAAAGGGGCCAATACATTTAGAGCCTTAAAACAAGCAATAAAAGTCAAGCCTGAAATGTACAGGAAGCCAATGAAGGAAGGCCAAAACTGGTGTTAAGTGTTCCTGTTTTTTCTACCAGTTAAAAGGCAAACTGCTGCATTCTGTAGGCTACTAGCTAAAGGGAATTTATGGATGACTGTTGTCTTACTTAATGGAGCTTACGGAATTCAACGAGGATGACAATACCTTTAGATAATTTTACTAAGAACTTGACATACGGTAACTAAAGTTCAGATGAGTAGACTATTATCTAGTCTATGTCTGTTAGCCTTCTCCCTGTGTTCTCTGTTTGCCCAGTCTGTTTTGTTTGTGCACCTGCCCTATGTTGACGCACTAGTTGCCCCTCGTTGTCTCTGTCCAATGGTCTTGTCTTCCTGCATTTGAGCCCTGGTGTTTGTCTTGCCGGTCATTGCTGTACTGTACTGTAGTGTTCCGTATGTGCGATGTGTTCCTGCCTTTTTGCGACTTAAAATACATCTTTGAAACCTTCCTAACTTGTTGTGTGATTGGGTCCTACCTTGCCTCCCTTGGGTCCTATCTCGCCCGATGGTGTGTTTATGTTACCTCAGCCTCCTGCTAGAGATCAACAACATCTAGAAGGTACTGGTGACGGGCCCAGTGACCCAGAGAGAGACCTATTCCTCTGGGCAATACTCCACAACCAAAAGGAGCTGGCTGAGATACCGTGGGAACAGGTGACCAAAACATACCATCCCACTCAAAATGTACTACTCAAAATCTGTTCTCTATGAGGTATCATTTTAGTGCTGTCAGAATTGAATCGTGATTAATCGCAATTAATCGCACGCTTTACATAATTAATTGAGCTTAATAAATTGCATATTATTTCCTGTTCAAAATTTAACTTTAAGTGTTATATTTTTATTACAATATATGCCAGCTTCAGTCAAATATTTTAATTTAAAAATAAAATACAAATGTATTATTCACAAATAATTTGGTAAATCATGCAATTAATTGTGATTAAATTCTGACAGCCTGTTACATTTACATTCTTACATCCACATATGTCACTTAGCTTGCTAAGTGGCTAAATAAGCCGCATCTTGTGTCCTGTCTGGTTGAGCAGTGCAGAGACTGTACATCTGCGGCCCTGGCAGCCTGTAAGATCATAAAGACGATCGCTAAGGAAGGAAGGGATTTGGATGAGGCGGGGAACATTATCGAGCTAGCCAATCACTACGAGAGACATGCCGCAGGTACACATACTGACAGGCCGTGCACATTAAAGAGGGACATTAAGCATACACTGTGTGCGTGTGTCCCAGGTGTGTTCCGTGAGTGCTACAGCTGTAGTGAAGAGCGTGCCCAGAAGCTGCTGGTTCGAGTCTCACCGTCCTGGGGGGGCACCACTTGCCTCAGACTGGCACTGGAGGCAGATGCCAAGAGCTTTGTGGCTCTGCCAGGGGTTCAGGTACCTGAAGAGATGGCCTTTTAAATGACTGTTTCATGCACTTTCCATTATCAACCAGTTGCATTACAAATGAATAGCAATGGACCAATGTTATCACGTTTTACAAAACTGTATAAGGTACTACAGTACCTTGAATACAGATTTGTTTCGTACATTTTAAAGGTAGAATCACATTTTACTGCAGAAAAAGTTGGGTATTAATTGAGTACTACTGTATATTATTATATATTAAATATAGATTACTATACAGTTCTTGTGGTAGACATTGTTTTGTGACCTCATGTGTGTGGTCTCTTCTCTTAAAGGCTCTGTTGACTCAGATCTGGTGTGGGGAGCTAGCAGTCGACAATCCTGTGTGGAGGGTGATGATGTCCATGATCTTTTTCCCGCTTATCTACACTGGATTTCTGTCTTACAGGTAGAAAAATTAATCCCTAAAAGGGCCTTATCCAGCAGTAATCCAATACTGTTGAACATATTAAATAATACAGCAGAAGTTCATGTTGTTGTTGTCCCTGTACATAGTATGCGTTTTAAAAGTACCTCCTTTTTGTGCAAAATATTTGCATGCACCACTAGGTTGCAGTATAGTCACATATACATACAAATAACAGCAATATTGCACATGATTTATGAATATGCATTTTTAATAGATGTGTTACAGTGTTATCATGTGTTTTTCAAGGACATCATTAATGGGGGGGGGGTATACTATACTGATATACTGTAGTATATCACAAAACTGATTAACATTCATTTGGACTGTTTGTATTACTTTCTAGACATGACAAGGTCATCCACAGAGAATCTGAGAGAAATAAGGAGATTATTACCATGGAGAAAGTAACAGGAAGCTCTCTGCGGAGAGAGACGGTCATTGAGTAAGTAATAACAAGCCCCACAGCACACGTAATGTTGATGATACTGACATGTATGAGTGAAAAATATTGGATGACCTCAAGTGTCTCACTACTTGTTGTTGGGTAGTTCAAAAGCAATGTCTACCCTTTCTGCTCATCATGCTCCTTCCACACAAAGTATCATACTTATTGATGGAGGCAAGAGGAGTCCAGGAAGCCTACACCAGTCTACAACAGTGTGGGCACACTGGTTGTGGTTGTCATAGGGTAAACTTCTCAGGACTGTGTGGGTGTGTGCAATCGATACTTGATTAACATCTCCCTGACACAGGGCTAACACATTTACAGGCATAGTTTGATTATACTGTATGCAGTTTGCTGATGTCAATCGCCGCTTATAGTGTACTTTATGTTTAAATACTTTAATAATGAATGTTAGAAACAAGAAAAGGTAAAGTTCTACTTGAAGCAGTAGAGTAAAACATCTAAATGACATCAGTAGAAACCTTTGACCGTCTCTCCTCTGCGACCTCCTCAGCACTGAGACTCTGGAGCTTCTTAGTGCCTGGTCCAAGCTACACGGTCTGTACAGCTCACCTCAAGTCAAGTTCTACTGGAACATTGTCTCCTACTTTGCCTTCCTCTTCGTGTTTGCTGTGGTGCTGATGATTGACTTCCAGGCCACACCTTCTTGGCTGGAGATGCTCCTCTACGTCTGGCTGGTCTCACTGGTGGGAGAGGAGCTCAGACAGGTAAGACACATTACACATATAAAGAACACATATACATACATATATATATATATATGTGTATATATATACACTATATATATGTATGTATGTGCACTCAACTTCTTTGGTCGACCATGGCGAGGCCCGTTCTGAGTGGAACCTGTCCTGTTAAAACGCTGTATGGTCTTGGCCACCGTGCTGCAGCTCAGTTTCAGGGTCTTGG
>JAODUH010002071.1:0-12301 GCA_027564835.1 Typhlichthys subterraneus | reverse complement strand
GTGAGTACACCCCTAAGTGAAAATGTCCAAACTGGGCCCAATTAGCCATTTTCCCTCCCTGGTGCCATGTGACTCATTCTCTTGTCTACTGTTGACATCAAAGGTTCAGAAAGACCCCAATTTGAGCATTATCCAAAACTGCATGTGTCATACATACATTCTGTTTCAAATAAATGTAATTTATGGACCTAATCTAAGCATCGGAAAAAAATATTCAATTAACATGTCAAGACCTGATTAGCATATATTTTATGTAAAAACAATGTATAGAGCAAAGTATTAAATAAGACTGCTGAGACAAAGTGTTCCAAATATATAGTGCAATCAAAGAGACAATATCTTGGGAGACCTTAGATCTTAGAATTGGGAACAGGTCTAAAATCAGCTTCAATTGAGTTTATGCCAAAGGACAAAGACACTGCTATTCATACGCTGTGGCCCAGAATGGCTGAGTAGTTACATGAACGTGTTTTCAGTTTTAGAGCAGGTAATTCACAGTGTATTGACTTAAAGCCATCCATAGAGCTATGCCAGATGATAAATACCATGGATTTAGTCAATGATGTCTGTCCTTGTCAGTAAAGCCTCTCTCAGGATTATATTTTTTCAGAGAGGCTCTTAGAGGGAAATTGCCATTTTTTGTATGTCAAAGGCACACTTTTATCCATTTGTTTTTCAGGGTGCTTAAAGTTATTTATTGTGCCAGAGGGTCTTTCAGGTGCCCTCTATGTTTCTATACAGTATGTGTGTGCATGAGACACCCAAGCAAGCATGACACAAGGATGCATACAGCAGATATTAGACAGCATGATATAATGTGAATTCAGGCAGGAGGACTCTGCTGAACCCAGCAGAAAACTGTGGTGGCCTACTTATCTTTAATCACGCAAAGCTGCCATCGATTCTCAGGCAAATGTTGACATAAAATAAGTCAAACGTGCATATGACCTTTCTGGGGCAAGGTATCTAAGCTGGCAGAGTATGTGGTGGAAATTATTCCTCCTTGACATTTCAGGGACCCCGGTCCACCATTTTTTAGCATTCCAGTCCAGCCACCAAAGAGAAAATGTCACCTTTTTATTTACTTGGGGGAATATGGCAATTAAATGTGACTTTAAAGCCAGGGCACGCTAGCTCCCCTCTACTGCCACTACAAGTTGCTCATGAGCAAACACACGCTGACACGCGCACGCGCGCACACACACCTATCCTCATTGCATCAGTGACATTTTCAATAATGCTGATGGTTGACTCTGTTGCAGTAACCTTTTTCATACAGCCAATTTAGGATTAGTCTCCGCGGCTTTCTGAACTAACCAGACTGACCTGCGAGACCGCCGCAACACTGCCGTTGGATGTCAAGGCGATACTTCCAGCTGAAAGCACAGCTTCGGCTGGAATGCAAAGTTACAATGTAGAAACGTTCAGGCAGAAGGCTAGAGCTATGCCCATCTCAAATATGACGGTTTCTCATATTTTTTTAACTAAATTACAATATACTATGAAAAAGCATGACGCGGGGTGTTGTGTCCAATCCCTGAGATGGTTGAATTTCTTGTTCGTGTTCTTGAACTTCAACCTGCTCCTAATACTTATAAATTGCTTTGGATAAATTACTAAATTGTAATATACTGTGAAGTCATACCTTTATCTACAGTATCTTCTTTCTGCTTGTCACGCATGTCATCTTTTGACAGTAAGAAGGGATTTGATGAAACACTCAATATTGATGGAAAACCACAACAATGCATACTGTAGCTAACTCCTTATCACAATACATTGAAATGATGTTCAGCCAATTGTATCGTCATATCTGAGGCAAGTTTCCCCCCGCTGCAATAAGATTGGTGGGTCCAGTCATCAAACCTTCTTGTGTCACAATTTCATGTAAAATAGAATCATTTGAATTCAAGAACCCCCTTAAAAATGAAAAACATTACTGACGCAACATGTTAAATTGGAGAGGAAATGTCTGCGAAACACAGGGGATCTCTGTCCCCCCCCCCCACCTCTCCCCTCCCGGTTTTTGTAATTAGTGCATTTCAGCGACGTTTCCCTGCACGTACGCCTCTTCAGGCCTCAGCAGAGAGACACAGAGAGATTGAGGGAAGAGGGAGAGTCCTCTGTGGCTGATAATAGTTCTCATCTCTCCCCTGGACTTTACTTTAATTGCTCTGCTCATGCCTTCAGGGTCATTATTACTGTGATCCTGTACAACTCTGATTTTCACGACTTTTTAATGAATATAATGTGGTAACTGGATGTAAACAGACAGAAGGTTTCTCAGAGAGGGGATATAGCTTTTCCATCAAGGTTGACATGCTGTAGATGTGATAATTATCATGACATCAAAAGGTAATGGTATTTTTGATGTAGTTTCCTTTACAAGTTTTCTTTTAGTGACCAAAATGGCTTCCCTAATATAACACTTTATGAACTATCTAAATTGTATTTATCAAGGTCTAGAATCTAATTGGTGTACAGTTATTTAACCAGAAAGTAAATAGCAAGTAAAAAGTAAACACTGCTGGTATACTGTGTGAACCCTCTTTTTCTGTTTTGCCTTCAGGGCCATAATTGCACTCATCAAGTGCAACCTTTTTTTTCATGAATATCAGCACACGTGGGGTTCCAACACACACTGTGGGGGTTCTCACCATGTACATGGTATTTCAGAAAATTAGAGAAGTTGCGACGGCAAACCTGGCAGTATTTATATCAACAAATTAGATTTGATATAAACAAGTGGCAGCCATTTTAACACAAAAAGTGGGGGAAGAGGCCAAATATAGAGGCTTCAGCCATATTTCCAAGAAAGTTTCAAGCTGCCAATAAAAAAGAAAAGACAAAGATGGACTGATCAACTAAATCATTTATTCTGTCCTTCTGTCGGTCAATAATCATCAACGATGACTAGTACACGTGTTGCTAAACAAGAAAAGAAAGGGTGGCTGTGCCACTATCTGGTTCAGGAGAAGCTGAAACGTTACTGGGGCGCTTCAGGCAGAATTTCAGGATGACAATGTCCTCGAGATGTTTGCCTCCCTATCTGAGAATACAGAGGACACATTTCTAAGAACTCATGTCAAATGTTGTGGTTCACCATATATGTAGGCTTGTATGCCTTCTTATACCAAATTGCTCCAATAAAGATTGCACTAGTATTGCACTTGATGTGAAAGGGCAAGTAGGCCTATTTAAAATTGATACTCAAGCGTGTCAGGTGATTATATAATCTAAAGCAAATCCTCATAGCAAAAGACTACGAGGATAGGGTAAAAAAGAGGTGGAAGAGGCAAGCCTGGGTAACAAACTAGGTCATAAACTACCTTCTTTTGTCTTTCAAAGTGAAGTATTTAGACAGACATCACATATTGATCGCTTCCATCTGAATAATGTCAAGTCTTGACATTTAGAATCACGTCAAGGGTTCACATATCAACGTTAGGGTTTCTGTGCCATATTCAAAGCACCTTTACCAGATGGTATTTGACATTTTGCCAGATATGTCAAATATATATGTATACTTTGAATGGAACAAAATGACAGAAGAGAAATAGCCTGCACTTTAGTGTCTCATTGATATTCATTGAGCCAGACTGAGCCAAAACATAAAGAAAATCATTACCAGAGGAATGAATGTGAATAATAAAACAACTTAGTTGTTTTAGCCAAATTTCAACTAAAGCATTTTAGGACTGTGTATAATGACCATTCTTATCATAATAATGTGCTGTATCCAACTTTGAGAGCCATTTTAGTGCTACAACAGGAATGGATATTGGACCCATTCCAAATCTCAACCACACCACTGGAGGATTATGAAAATGACAGGGAAAACACAGCCATGTGCCAATTGGTAGTCCAGTGCTGCATATTGACTCTAGTGTGCAATCTAGCTGTGCAGTAGTAGTCATGTAAACAAATGGATCCGTAAATATGGAGAGGCTTAGTCCTCAATTCCATTCCCTCGATGTCCTCTAATTCAAACGCTCTCGACGGCGTGGTTCTGAATATAGAATGAAACGAGTAAACATCCACATAAACCCAATGCCATCTCCCAGGCCTAACATCTGTCTGGCCGGCATTTGCCATTGGATTAGGAGAGGACTGATGTAGATTAAAGCAGATAAACAATGAAAAGCTTTTAGGCAGGTTCATCTGCTCCAATAGTTCCACAGCAAAGTAGCTTGGTGAAAAACGGAAAGCCAGGCCAGTTTCTGTTAGCAGACAACAATGTGCTTTTACAATGTGGTTTGGACAAACATTCATTAAAATAACTCACCTGTAAAATCACCAGGATCTAGAATAAGCAATCATGTTGGACATTTTACTGTTATGTTTCAAGAGCATATACTGTACAGTGTTCTGCAGAACAACCTGCTTCATTAATCAGATTACAATTTACATAAAAAAACTCCATTACTCGCATGGCTGCATAAAAGGCCTTATAGCAAAATACTTGTTTTTCTTGTGGCTTTCTCAGGCTGCAGAGCTGTTCCCAGCCAACAGGCAGCCCCCTTCAAGCAGTGACGTCAGTAATGGTTGCATAGCTGTTATAACGGCTAAATAAAACTGATAGCATAGTGTTTTCCTCCTGTAAAGAACAGAGTAAGAACATTGCTTTAAGATGTTTGCAAACCAATTAAATACATTGTATATGTACTGCAAGGCAATGATCTTTTCACCGACAAGATAAATGCTTCTTTCTGTTGATATATACAGTTTGAATATCATTAATTTTTCATACAGCATGCATGTCTGTGGGGGCACTTAGGCCTTTTTATCAAACTCACTATGGATTTATTGTATATATATATATATATAGAGAGAGAGAGAGATAGAGTATATATTCTGTATATATTCTGTATATACAGTATTGAATATTCTTTAGTGTAAACAAGTAATTTAACAAACACAAGCTGTATCATTGCCTTACATCCCCTTGTTATATTTAAACTAAATATAACATGCAGCATCAATGGTATGGATGCTAAACAATTAACATACTTGTCCACTGCAACACAAATGTAATTGCTTTGGACACAAACCCAATAGGAGTAATTGTTAAGATGTTAGAATTTGTTTTGTGCATGTCTACGTGTATTGTCTAAAATGGCATTACATGAATTATCCTTCTCCGTCTTATTGCCCTCTAGTAAATGGAGCAAACAGATTAAGATTGCATAAAGCTTTGATAGGCAATGGACAGATCATTGTATGTATGTGTGTGTATATATATATATATTTATATATTTATATATATACAGTATATATATATATATACAGTATATACAGTATATACACATATATATATACACACAGTATAAGATAATGGATATTTACATGCGACAACTTTGGGTGACATGGGTACTACAGGGAGGAAATTACTATTTATATTTAAAATTCTATTTAGGGCTATAAATATGCAATAAAGACACTGACAGATGAAAGTTAGCACCATAATAGGTAGTTGTAGGGCTATAAATATACAATAAAGACACTGAAAGATGAAAGTTAGCACCATAACAGATAGTTTTAGGGCTATAAATATACAATAAGGACAATGACAGATAAAAGTTAGCACCATAACAGGTAGTTTTAGGGCTATAAATATACAATAAAGACACTGAAAGATGAAAGTTAGCACCATAACAGGTAGTTTTAGGGCTATAAATATACAATAAGGACAATGACAGATGAAAGTTAGCACCATAATAGGTAGTTTTAGGGCTATAAATATACAATAAAGACACTGACAGATGAAAGTTAGCACCATAGTAGGTAGTTTTAGGGCTATAAATATACAATAAAGACACTGAAAGATGAAAGTTAGCACCATAACATGTAGTTTTAGGGCTATAAATATACAATAAAGACACTGACAGATAAAAGTTAGCACCATAACAGGTAGTTTTAGGGCTATAAATATACAATAAAGACACTGAAAGATGAAAGTTAGCACCATAACAGGTAGTTTTAGGGCTATAAATATACAATAAAGACAATGGCAGATGAAAGTTAGCACCATAACAGGTAGTTGTAGGGCTATAAATATACAATAAGGACAATGACAGATGAAAGTTAGCACCATAACATGTAGTTTTAGGGCTATAAATATACAATAAAGACACTGAAAGATGAAAGTTAGCACCATAACAGGTAGTTTTAGGGCTATAAATATACAATAAAGACAATGGCAGATGAAAGTTAGCACCATAACAGGTAGTTGTAGGGCTATAAATATACAATAAGGACAATGACAGATGAAAGTTAGCGCCATAACAGGTAGGTGTAGGGCTATAAATATACAATAAGGACAATGACAGATGAAAGTTAGCGCCATAACAGGTAGGTGTAGGGCTATAAATATACAATAAGGACAATGACAGATGAAAGTTAGCACCATAACAGGTAGGTGTAGGGCTATAAATATACAATAAAGACAGGTAGTTTTCCATACACAAAACGCAAGCATGTCTGTTAAACTGGTAGAAACCTCGACAATACTGTATGCAGTATTGTCTGTCCTTAATAAACGTTAATGTTATCAGAAACATCACTCGCTTTGGCCCTGCATGAGAAGTTCAATCAGCTCATGTTTGAGGGCGTCCACGTCACATCAAAACATCCTTACAGAGAAAATGCAGTGTGTGTGTGTGTGCACGTGCTGTGATCATAGTTGTCATGACATTTTACCATAACAAGGTAAAATGTCACAAGGTGCGCCTAAGAGAAGAATAGACTAGAATAATAATAAAGCAATGTTTCCAGCCTGCTCCAGATGCCAGAAGATGCAGAACCCCTGCTGTTGTTTAGATATTGTATTACTGTAAATAACAATAGCAATTATTTGGCTGCCTGATGGGAATCATCAATGCTGTAATGGCCTGGCAACACACACAATCACATACATTGAGGTGAGTGACATATCAAAGCTCTATACCGGCATCAAGCCGCGTGCATACAGTATGAGAGAGATATCTACCAATGTAAGTAAGCACACCACAGCATTTAGAAGAACTTTTATTGTGAAGCAAAGAACAGTGACATTACTGTTGTGTTATATCAAGCAGTAAGCTGTCTCATGAGTTATGTTGTAGTAGTACATGTCTATCTAATCAATTTAGACACATTTGTGTGTATATGTGTGTGTGTGTGTGTGGGGGGGGCTGATTACTGGGCTTTTGTTAATTATTAGTTTTAGTAGGGTTATGTATAATTTTATAAGCTGGATCAGTGTGTGTATCAATTTGAGCAACTCACTACCTAGTTTGTTCAACTAAATATATGTATTTAAGTCAATATAACACTTGTCATGTAGATTTGCTTGTGTGTAGTGTGTCACATTGTAGCAGCCTATTTTACGCAATAACTTGCATGTTTATCTCTGATTAACATCAAAAATGACCAGTCAGTAGAACTCAAGCCATGCTGTGTGTATGTGTCCAAACATCCATGCACGACTTGTGATACAGAGCCATTAGCTTGTCTTTAATTAGTAGAACCAACTCAATTTGTTTACTGTCAACTGATGCAATAGCAGGCAATAGCAGTAGCGCTTTCTAGCATTAGCACTGGATATTACGTTTCTTCTTTTACACACGCTCACTCTCTCTCACTGTCTATATTATTGTACTTGACATGATTTAAAGGTCTGAGGTATGTCTGAACTCAGGTTCCCTTAAGAGCTTTACAGGTGATCAAATCATAGACTGTATCCACGCGTGCCACACACTGCAGTTTGTTGCGTTTCCTTAATGTTTCCACTCTCATGGACCCCTCTGCATGCGTGACACAGCTGCTACAGTTGAGCCACAGTTGGTATCCTTAACCCACTTTAACACAGTAAGTGATGTGATGAAATAAAACCATGCGGCTCTCCCCAATAAAGTCACAGGACCCGACGCACTGACAGCATGGAAAACGTGAAATATGAAGTGTTTTTAAAACCCTGTTCATCTCTCTCTCTCTCTCTCTGCCCCTCTCCCACTCTCTCTTTCTTCTGACCTCCTGCCCATCACTAATGTATCTTCTATGTGCTTGACTCTTGCGGTCACGGATACAATATGGATGGAAACTGGCACATGGCGAGGGCACCCTGGGTCACTGCGCACACACACACACACACACGTGTGCACACACACAGACACAGACACAGGAATGGCAGACGGGACAGGGCAGTGCATCTGCTCTTTAATTAAAGTAATAGTCGCTCTCAGACATTACATGTATTAGGATGGGGTTGACACACACACACACACACACACACACACACATGCATATTCACATGCAGAGTCTACATTCGTTGATTATCCATGGGGTCAGCGTCTGTATCCTGCTGTCAGCCTGAAAGGGGGAGAGAGAGCGAGAGAGAGAGAGAGAGAGAGAGAGAGGGAGAGGGGCAGAGAGAGAGAGAGAGAGAGGGAGAGGGGCAGAGAGAGAGAGAGAGAGAGAGAGAGAGGGAGAGAGAGAGGGAGAGGGGCAGAGAGAGAGAGAGAGAGAGAGAGGGAGAGAGAGAGAGAGTGGGAGAGGGACAGAGGGAGAGAGAGGGAGAGAGTGCAACGGGGATATAGGAAAACATGTAAAGATAGATATAATCGAGGGAGACAAGACAGTGTGTTCAGATTGATGGACACACCAAACCCATCAGCCCTGAATGAAGAAGGAGAGGCAGCAGGAACACAGGAAGAGCAACAGTTTAACAGAGATCAATAAGGTGCAGACCTCATACACCTGGCAACCAAACAAGGAGTAGGAGAAAACACCCCCTTCCCCACCCATTGAACACTGATTGCTTTAATCCTCCCACTGAAATGCAGTTCAGGTCACAAACCCCTCAGCTACATGTCACTAAACACTCAGTTTTACTCTTGGCTATCAATCTACTATCACAGCAGCTAGATAAATCATTCCCACCCAGCTCTCTCAGACGCTTCAGATAGCCCAGCACTTCAGCGCGTTGTTAAGTGCACATTTCTGAATCTGATATTACTGTCTGTCGTGGAGCACTTTTTAAGTGGCTGAATAGAAAACACTCTTTGGAAAGTGAATAACTAGAAAATGAACTGAACTGGATGGAACATTATGGAATTGGATTAAATTAATCTGAGTAACAAAATAGATGAATCTGCGTGGAAGTGGATAGTGCCCAGGGCAATCACAGTGACAATATACACAGTAAGTGTGAGTAAAGAACACTCAAAAAAAACCAGAATATATTTAACGTGAAATATTCTGACTAGTAAGACATTTGCATGCTCATGTTTAAAACATTGCGCGCACACAGACACAGGGAAGAGATATGTGGGTTTAATGATCTGGTATGCTACTGTAAACTGGGAATTAGTGAACAATTTTAACACCTCAACAAACTCACAATAAAATAAAGTATTAGCTTGCTTCACTGAACTGTCTGCACATAAACCACTGTTTCAAAGTTTGAATCTAAACTTCCATTCCTGTTATGGATTTGACTACCTGCTCTATACCTATGAGAAAATGTGATTGTAGAGGTACATTTACCATTGCATTTGAAGTTATTCACCAAAATGTACCAAATAATAAACCCCTACCCAGTTTAATTTGCATTCCTGACTACAGTAACTACATTAAGGGCCCGCTTCAAAGTCATGGATTACATCTAGTCCAAGACTAAAATGAACATTCAATTAAGATCTCCATTGAAAAATGTTCTTAGTCTAGGACTATAGGCTCAATTCATGCATGTGAAATCGGCCATAAAAGTTGTCAAACGTATGAAGGATTCACTAGCTTGGACTTCTCATTGTTCTAATATGGTATGTCTTATAAGCCTTCACATTTGTATTTATTCTATTCTTCTTGTTCTTCTGTCTTTGTTTTTGTGATCCGCTGCAAGATACAAACTTTCCCAGAATTAGATCAAACATCTAGAAAGTGTGGGTAATTCATCTCTGGTGATTCGTAACTCCACATTCCACAGATGTGTGGAAGTTCTAGATTGGTTCTGGTACTATACTAGAATTGGGGCGTTTGGAAAAGTGTTTCATTTCACACATCAAAGATACTGTGCAATACAGGCACAGGCCAAAGTATACGATGATGGCATTTTATTTAAATGTAGTGCCTGTGATATGGTTTAAATTGAAATACCACTTGGTTCAACGGTTAATAACATTCTCAATTCATATAATATTATGTCCTTTGAACTAGTTTGAAATTGTGATCCATTCCAGGTTCTACTGAGTATGTGTCTCACTGTGCGTGCGTGCGTGTATGTGTGAATACACAAATCAGTATACAAGTCATAGTATCTTTCAAGTGTGTGTGTGCGTGCGCGAGTCCATAGGGTCTCTGCTGGGAATGTGTCTGGAGCACAGTGAGCCAGTAGATGGTGCTTCATATATCTAGCATGACTAACGTGATTAAAGCTCCCTGCACAGTGAGACCCAGGGACACACAGACACACAGACACCATCGTCTCCGTCCACTCTCACAGCCATAAAACTGGAGAGGGCACAAAAGGGGGGAGAAAGACAGAAAGACAGAAAGACGTGGTTGATAATCGTTTTGCTCATTTCTAAACACGGGCAGAAAGAGGAGAGGCTAAATGTCTTATGGTACTGTCGTGTTTAATGGTCAGAAGTAAAATGTTAGATGCTTAAGCTAATCAAGTGTTAGCGACTGTTACCAGTTGGGTCAGGAGTTCAGCTGTGAATGTTCCCACTTTGCTCAATTGTGTGTGACGTATATAAAGTATACACGCAGAGAGAGAGAGAGAGAGAGAGAGAGAGAGAGAGAGAGAGAGAAAGAGGGGGTGTAGACAAACCGAACAGGAGAGAGAATCTGTGTACTATACTGTATGTGTGCTGCAGTATCATCTTCTTCATGAAAAGAATGATGTTCCTTTCATTAGCCATGCAGGGCATATACCCACCTAACCCTTCCCTAGAGCAATTTAAAAGCAATTTAGAAACACTTTCACACCCTAATGCTTTTAACACACGCACGCACGCACGCACACACACACACACACACGTGCACGTATACAGCAGGGAGTGTAAGAGCTAGCACAAAACACAGGTCAGCAAGTTGTGTGTTATCCATCTCACAGCCTCTGATGAGAGATTAATATTTAACAGTAATACTCCACTGCGACTGCGTGTGTATGTTGGTTTTCTTGACAGGGTTACAAGGGGGGCACTGAAGAAAAAAATACATTTGAAAAACAGAGAAAGTAGAGAAAATAAATACAAAATAGAGAAAGAAGCTGTCAAAATAGGCATTAAAGCATACTGTAGACCTCCTAATACAGTATAAATAAAATGTCTGGTCATTCCTTGGAAACATATGGCGGTGTAGGCTTATACATAACACCCCACCGAAGCCATTATTGACTAATCTCACATAGTGACTACACCCACTGCATCCAAGTGTGCTGGCCTCCGGTAGCCACTAGCTCTTCTGGGAGTGTTTAGATAGTTTCTATGCAGGGAATGAGCTGTCTCACAGTGTGCAAGCTAAAAAACATGAACTGTCACAGCAGAGATAGCTGAGATTTGTCTTTTGGGAGCCGAGCAATTAGATTCTGTATCTATATGTAGACCAAATCCATACGCGCTAGTGCTGGTTTAGCAATATGCTGATAACATTGTAATTCTGAAATGAAAATCTGTATGTTTGTGTCTATATATCTATCGTCCATCCATCAAGGCTGGGGAATATTGCCAACGGTGCACTCTTGTGAGATATTTTTCTAGTGTGCTCCCCTGACATTACCACTGTCATGTATTTTTGATTGTTCTGCAATATGTAAATATTTTGTTTTACAAAAATAGAGTCAACAATAAAACCATTATTTACGGTATTATAAAAACATTACTTCTGAAAAGCCGACACCAGCATACCTTTGAATATGATATTTTCACCAGCCCTCCATTCACCCAACCCTTTCATATTTGACCCTGTAGAATTCAGTCACACCTTCCAGAAGCTTCAGAAGAGCATTCCACAGTGTCTCTCAGACCCCCTCGAGTCAATCCACTAACATCAACCTGCTCATGTGGGATTAAAGGGAGCAAAGCCACTTGCCGACTTATGGCACACTCACCTGATCAGACAGAAAGCATGACATCTTGGCAGACAGAGAGCGAGATGTACAGGGAGAGAGAAGGCGTTCGATAAATCAACCTCAAGGCTTTGGTTTGAAGATGGAGCTTAATTTGAGGTACAGCATACTTTACAGCAGGGGTGCCCAACCCTGGTCCTGGAGGGCCCCTATCCTGCATGTTTTAGATGTCTCCCTGCTCCAACACACCTG
>JAODUH010002070.1:0-12304 GCA_027564835.1 Typhlichthys subterraneus | reverse complement strand
ATCAAAGGTTTAGGGGAGACTCTAAATCCACAGATGTGCAGAGGTTTTGTGGACTCCTTCCTGGTCCACGTGAAACAGCTCGAGGTATATATACATGTATAAAGAAGGTAGAATAACTATTCGAAATGTGGCCAACAAACAATTCCCAGATGGGACTACAATATAACTTGTTAAAACAATCAAAGAAGCAATCATCCTCCTCAGGAGAAATGTTGCCTGCTTTTTACATACGTATGCCAATTGTGGTTATGTTTTCTGTTCAAATGGCTGTAAGGAATATGGGGCTGTGAACACTCATTTTCACCAAGATAACCTCTTGATCAGTGTGGTCAATTTGTTTTCTGCTGGGACTGACACTACTGCCTCTACTCTGGAATGGGCTCTACTATATATGGCCAAGTACCCCAGAATACAAGGTATGGAGCATGAACCCGTCTGGTAGAGGTAAAAAATGGAAGCGTGAACATGAAATAATTACTCCAGGAAGGCACCTTGTAAAGAGAAGCTGAGCAGACTTGTACATGCAAGTTCAGCATTTGCATGTTACAATGATAGAAAAATATAATATGTTTCATTGTTCAACATTATAGTTATCACACAGGTTACCTGAAACATTTAACTTCACTGACTGCACTTGAAACACATGCAACTATAATAAACAGCTCTCTCAAACCAATACATATCCAGACCAGGTCCAGGAGGAGCTGAGCAGGGTGATAGGGAGTCGTCAGGTCCGGTTAGAAGACAGGAAGAACCTGCCCTACACTGATGCTGTCATCCATGAGACACAGAGACTGGCCAACATTGTCCCCTTCTTAGAGCATTCTGCCAGCCAGGATATCTTCTTCAATGGATATTTTATTAAAAAGGTTAATTACAATCATCTATTGTTTTTTTTAAATGTACAGTATACACAGCTTTGGTCTTAGTTTTGCACTGGAGTCACAATACTAACACAATACACATATAGGCTATATGGAATTACTCAAGGACTTCAAGATGTTTTTAAAATACTCTAGAACTTGAACTTGAATACTCCTGAACTACAATGATACATAACACTTTTATTATATTAACTGTGTTTCCCCAGGGGACTCCTGTGTTGATGCTGCTGTTAAGCATTCATCAGGATGAGAATGATTGGGAGAGTCCCCACACATTCAACCCTAACCACTTTTTGGATAATGAATCAAGATTTGTAAAACCAGATGCCTTTATGCCATTCTCTGCTGGTAAATGGCTTCATTTGTAAAACGGTTTTCAGAGCTATAGCTAAAATTAATATACAGTTGATTCAAGTTTTTATTATTATTTTATATTTTAATTATTGTCAAATATTTATGTGTGCCTAACACAAGTGTGTAGCTCATAATATTACTTAGGTCTGAGTCATTTATATCAAGACAAATCCATGCAGCAACCAATTAAGACTCAACCAATACATTGTCGATGCTGGTGCAATGGTACACATAAATGAAACAGACCTACAACTATTCCTGTGTTTATAATACTATGAGCTATTTGAAGCGGACCATAGATTAATGGTGGCTAATCAGCACACAAATCCCATAGAATTGTATTAGTTGCAACTGTTTAATCAATAATATTTCTTATTAATAACTGCTTAATTTCTCTCATGCTCCGATGGGGCTAAGGTCAAAGGGCATGCATAGGGGAGGGTCTGGCCAAGGTGGAACTCTTCGTCCTCTTCATTTCCCTCCTCCAGCATTTCCGTTTCACTCCCCCACCTGGCGTAGCAGAGGATGAACTGGATACCTCACCTGTGAACGGCTTCACTCTCTGTCCCTCACCCCATCAGTTATGTGCTGTCAGTCGTCTGTAACAAGCGTACACAGCTGGCTGCGTATTGAATGCCTTTGAATACATGTGCCACTGCTGAAAGATGTGCATACAGTATCCTGTATCATTGTTGTGGAATGTATGTCGCTATGCAGAATTGTTTATGGAAAACATATAAATGTATAATATAACACACCATTATTGTGCCTTTAGGAATCCACGAGTTAAAGCATCACCATTCTGAAAAAACAATTAATGCATTCAGGATGCACATTTACTTAATTGTTAGGCTTATGGCAACATGTTAAAATCATTTATAACATTGAAATACTTTGCAATCAACAATGGAAATTTGTGGAAAACATGTTTATTGCGACTGCAAAGAAGAATGTGAATAAAAGTTAAAAAAAAATGGGTTGACAACTGTTTTTGCAAGAATTACATCTTAACACATCTTCTTATATATATCTTTTTTAATGTACTAAATCGAAATAAGTCATTTGCAGTCCTTTTTGTATTCAGACATATGTATATGTTTTGGAGTGGACACTCCAAATTTAACCCCAAGCAATAGCTCTATTACTTGATTGTAACCGTCTCGCACAAATTAAAGGTATAGTCTAACTCAGCTATTACAATCTAATTGTGAATTAATACTTTTTGTAAAATTCACCAAATATCTTCTCACATTTCAGTAGCTTACTGTTCTCTGTGCATGTTGAAAACATAATCAGATACTTCTACACAGGCCCTGGCTCCGTACACAGGAACATAAACGCTCACATCAACAAAGCCGTAGCACTACGCTTCGTTACTGCATTTCAATGTGTGGGGTGGCATCGTGGAGGGCACCGAGAAATATTGTTTTGATTTGAGCTCGAATTTAGCAATCGTTCTAGAGAATGACTGACCCTGTCTTTATTTTTTATGGACATGTTTATGACACTTCTGTTTAATGCAGTCAAACATTCTGAGGCAGAGGTGTATAAAATGTAAAAAAAAAAATCTTAATTTAACATCAAGAGCATTGATGCCATTGGCTACATCATTGTGAAATGGAAAGGGAACTGAGGTTGAGAAATGCAACAATGAAAGGTGAAAATCAGAAGGTTAGAATTATTTTTGAAGGCACTATGTCTATTGTTTGTGTTGTGTAACAGTTTAATTTGTATTAAACATTTAATGTAAGAAATGCTACAAGACTTAACAATTGTAAATAAGAATCACATTTCTACAAAAGTGAAATACTTTACAAAAGCACCTCGAAGCCCTTTTTTCCCCACTTTCAAACTCTACGGTAGGTGTGGACAACGAAAGCTACTTATGGCCCTTCCACTTTAATTATATTGAGCTGGTGATCTTGTGAAGCGTGGGTACAGTTCATTGTGGGCTGGGTGGAGACAATGCAATCACTGAGAGCCCCTGCTGAACAGCTGATGGGGAAATTCTGTGTTTTGCTATCTGTTCCCCTGTACGGCTCTGAATGTGACTGTGTATACGTAGGGAGGTAGGCTTGCGAGTAGGACGTCAGAAGCGGCTGACTGTGCGGCTGGGAGTAGGCTGTGGCGTAAGGCTGCGCGGAAGCATGACTAAGCAGGTGGTTCTCGGCATTGCTGCACGGCGGGAAGCCGTCGACGGCAGCGGGGCCCAGCCCCGGCAGTTTGAAGGGCTCGACGGTCGCCGCGCCGTTTACGCCGTTGTAGCCGGGCTGGCTGCAGTGAGCGTACGCCCCCTGGCTGTAGGCCAGGGTGTCTTGGCTGAAGGAGGCAGGGACCGCCGGCGCGGAAGCTGCCGGAAGGGACGGGGGCGACGGGGTCTTGTCCAGCTGCTGTTGGGCACTCCTGCCGCTCGGGCCCAGCTGGCCAGCCAGGCTCTGCAGGGTACTGAGGATCTGTCTCTGGATGCTGGTCTGCTGGGCCTGCTCACGCTCCAGCCGGCACTGCTGCTCCACCAGCATCTTCAGGGCCCCGGCCAGGCCGCGCAGCTCCGCACCCAGAGCTTTGACCTGCTCCTGCAGGCCGGCGTCTGTGACCCCGCTGCTGGCCCTCCCGGGCACGTCCTGGGGGCTGGAGTCCCTGTCCCTAAGGGCGGAGCTCTGGCCTCCGGCGGGGACCTGGAGTCGGATGACGGCGTTCACGGGGGCCGAGGACGTCAGAGGGGCCGGCGCCTGGTTTTGAAGCCGGACGTCGACTCTGGGAGGAGGCTGTAGGGGGCGCCCTGGCACACCCGGTCTCTGAGTAGGGAAACGTCTGGGAGCGCTGGATCCCCCAGGCTGGCTATTCATCGCCGTCTGTGTCAAACCAAGAGCATCAGTGAATACAGTGGTCAAAGGAACACCGCTGGTAGGGGGGTGTATTTGGTGTATTGTGTGGTTCTTGTCTCACTGCTTCGTTGGTCAGATCGTACGTCTCGGGCCCCTTTGGCAGCCCACTTCTGGTAGCAGCTCCTGGACTGCTGCTCTGGTCTCTTCGCAGCAGCGATGGTGTCTGCTGGAATGACTGGGAGAACACACACCACAACAATGACTAGGAAAATGCTCATAGAATACTATAGAAACTTTGAAACATTTGAAAGATGTGATTTCAAACCAAGAACAGCATAACATGAAACATTAATTATATCAATTGTGGCACCTTTGTCCTGTGAGACAAAGCTTTATCCAAAAGCCTTCTCCGAGCTGCTAATATAGGGTTTATGGCTGGGGAGGGTGCGGTTCTTCTCCTTGTGAATGATCCTGCTGTGGTCCCTGTTACAGTTTGTTGATTTCTCTGGGCAAGAGAGGTCACACTAATAATCTGGATGTCGGCCTCGTCCCTGTTTCCCTTGTGTTGCTGCTGAGGCATTCCACCTCCGCTGGCCGCTGCTAAGCCAGATGGACTTTCACTTGCCTCCTGAGCCGTGATAGTTTGCCTTGCATGCTCTGCTGCTGTGGCAAAGCCAGTATACTGAGAAGCTTGTCGTAGCATGCTCTGTATCTTAAGGCTACTCCAGCTCTCTTGTCTTCCACCAGGTCCGGCTAGTATCTGTGAAGTAGATAAAGTGGCCAGGCTGTTCACAGTCTCCTCCGGTCGTACTCTACCAGGCGGCCTCCCCTGGAACTCCCTTAGGAACAGGTAAATGGCTTGGGCAGAGACCTTAATGTTCTCCAGTTCCAGCACAGCTTTGATCTTACGGAAACTTAAGCCTGCCTTCCTCAGCTCCACCACCTTGAGTTTGGAGGCATCATCCAGGCGACCCATGGCGTCTCAACGCAGTATGAGGAAACTGCCTCTAGATCGTAATTCTATAAAATAAAAATAAAAGTTCAGAGCACAATTTTATTTATAACTCAATAATAAAGGGGTTCTCAGGTGGTTGTGTTTTCTTATTTATTCAAATGTGAAATTATGTTTGTTTTCATCAGAGAAAAAAACGTGTGTGTGTGTGCGTGTATATGTGTGTATATATTAATGCATTACTACATGTATCATTAAAATCTGCATTAAAATCTGCAAAGTTGTGTTTCAAAACACATTTGGAGCTGAAAAGTATGGGGGGGGGGTATAAAACAGTAATGTACGTAAAGTTTGTTTTTCTTGCATCGTACAGTATGACTACCGGTACGTATATAATTATATAGCAATTAGAAAACAATAGTTTATTAATCACCTCTTTGTTTAAATAATTCCGTAAATTATTGTGTGCTACAAAACAAATTGGGAAGGCCATTGGTCAAAACTATATAGAACATTACAAACTTAAGTAAATGGCTGTTCAGAGCTGGGCTCACTGCATTGTAATAGCTAGCGCAGCAGCGGCGAGCCACTGTGCCGAACAGTTTCCTCTACGGTAGCAGTGAGGAACGGCCGCTCCTTGACGTTTCGCTTACCTTGCGAAACGCTTTATCTCTTTTGCTCTTTTTCGAGTACTTTATGGTGCGGTTTTCTTCGCGGCTTAAGTCTTTGCTCAACGAGCTCACATTTTCAACGGCAAACCAACATAAACAAACGTCATATACGGTGCCTCTCTCTACGTCACTTCCGCCGCACGGTCATCATTGTGCGACACTGATCTCCGGTTGATACCAGTTTCTAAAATAGAAATTACACTGGCTTAAAAGAAATGTAAGTGCCATTGTTTTTATGTTGCATTGTTCTATGCTTTTCCTACATGAAAACGCCGTATTTGTATCTACACTGCGGTCCGAATGATCTATACAATCTTTACGACGTGTTAGCCTGTACAGTTGTTGTATGTCGAAGTCAAATTAATGGCGCCGCATGCACCCGGTTCTCCCGTTATGGAGTTTAATTTTAACACAGTTTGAAATATAAAATAATTCACAATGGCTTTTTGACGAATAATTCAAAATGGGGCACCGTCACAATGTTTAAGTGTATTTTATAGTGTATTTAGTTTGTATTTTAATAATAGCAACGCAGAACCTACGTCGTGTCGCATTCTGGCCCCACCATATGTTATCGTATCCAGCAGCACTTCGTCTACGTACGTTACAAAAACGTATACGGTACTTTCAAGTCATATGAACTGCGTTTTACTGAACTAGGGCGCCGTCCCCCACTAAGAGGAAGGAGGAAGAAAAGGTTAAAGACCACGGAAAAGTCAAAACTAGTACCAAGGAACCAGGAGACAAGGAGAGAGGAAGGGAGAAAGCAAAAAAACGACGGAGTGCATCCACTGGCAGCAGTAGCAGGTTTGGAAGCATTTGATTATAATGCTTTCTAAACTAATTTTTATATACATTTCTTATCTGCCAATGGTAAGACAAACTTTATTTAAATTTAATTTTTTGTGAATTGTCTAGATCCAGCTCAAGCTCAAGCAGCAGTTCTGGCTCCAGCTCAGGTTCCTCAAGTGGATCAAGTTCCTCTGGATCCTCTGGTTCCAGCTCCAGATCATCATCCTCCTCCAGTTCTTCTGGCTCTCCCAGCCATAGACGCCATGACAACCGGCGTCGCTCCCGCTCAGGGTAAGGCACACCAGCCACGTCTGTAGCCCACAAAGGTTCCTCTGTGGTTCAGGACCCAGAAGTCCTGGAACTACCCAAAATGTTCATGGTTAAACTTGAACCATGGTTGCCAGTCAAAGTCTGTCTGTGGGCGCTGCTCCAAACTAGAGATGAAATGCTATGAAAACTTAATATCACAATTATAGTGACAAATTATCATGGTCATCAGTATTGTTCAAATGTATTGTGCGTTTTAAAAAAGTGCTCACATTTAACCAAATTGAAATTTAGGGCTGCTCGATTATGGGAGAAATCATAATCATTATTATTTCCGTCAATATTGAAATCACGATTATTTAACAAAATGAATAGTATGCTGATTCTCTCCCTCCTCCATCTAAACTCACGCTGCTTTTTACCAGATACCACAAACAGGACCTTGTAGAAATTTTAAATGTTTTATTTATACAACATATTTGTAGTAATTGTACATTATTTAATCCAAAGCAGACCGGTTGTGAATATTGCTGCTATAACTATAATTTATTTAGTGTGACCATATTCTGCTTTTCAATAAAGAGGTCACTGGGGTCAGGATGGCAGCGGAGCTGATGGGTAGGCGCTGTGGGGTTGAAATAGTTCACGAATGCTTCCACAACCATGCAACTGTGTTATTAAACTTTAAAGTAAGTTAATACGCTAATTGTCAAATTCAGATAATATCAACTAACTGTCTGCTGTTCTGTGTCCACGATGGTTATATAGTCTACACAGCCCTGGCTCTGTAAATGGGAACACAAAGTGGTGCAGATCGCACCACAAAACGTTTTTGGCCTTGGAAATGCATTTCAATGTGTGCTGTGGCATTGCTTCTGAGCTCTATGACATTGAAGGGAGGGATTTTTGTTTTGAGCAAGTTCAAATCAATTATTCTGCAAATTGACTGATTACACCTTTAATGCATAAACATTAAGCCTAGTCTTTAAACATGGCAAATAGCCTACCATTAGCTTTCATAGCCATTATTGCAGATAGATAACCTATTTATTTTTTTTTTACTTTTGGCCATTTCACATCACAGAGCCTCTTCTAACAGTAGATGAAACGGCATATCCTGTTATGAATGCATTTCTATCAGTGTTGTTAAACGCTTTGTAAGCTAGTGCTTAACATTTATTGCGCCGTCTTGGAGTCAGGGAAATTCCTTTTATAACAAGGCTGTATCAAGTGCAGCTATTTTGATGCTTCGTGGTGTGAAATACGATACTCCCTTTTTAGCAGTTTTACCTGGTCTTGATAAATAAACTATACGTGCCAGCTTTGCAGGTCACGCATTCGGCTTCCCACGGATCTTGAAGACGTCAACACAGAAATGTTTTGTGTAATTAATCTTTTTTTTTCTGCCAACAGCAGAGTCATGTGACTACACACACCATAGCTAACAGTATAAATAGTTATTTCTTTGTAAAAACAATTTGTAAAAGCAGGATAATTTAGTTTTGCCAGCAAAGGGCTAAAACTTTAAATAATGAATGCTACATGGAGTCATAATTATTAGATTAAAGATAAATATATTGACAGTCAATAATTTACATACCCTGCTTGTGTTATTATGGTACCCTGTAGAACTGTGTCAGTCACGTATCATGCATTTGGAGATGGTGACGTTTTCTCTCAATTTATGCCTACTCCACCAACCAGTTGTAGGCATTTCGGTCTGTGATATTTCAGAATCATTACCGTATTCCAGAAATTGTATTTCCTTAGCAGTGTCTCATCGAAATACCCAATATCGCTAGCCTACATGCTGGTGTGAAATTTACCAACAAGGTGGACTACGCTGGTAATAAAGTTTGTGCAGTATTGTAATGATTTTAATTGTCAGTATGGCAATGCTTTTGTCATTTGTTATTTTGCAGTTCCAAAACACAAAAGAGGGGAGAGGATAAGGAGCGAAGAAAAAGGAGTCCGAGCCCCAAACCAACCAAGCTTCATTTAGGCCGCTTGACAAGAAATGTCACAAAGGTGAGCTGCTGAATGTTGAAGCTCCAGGCTTATTGCAGTATACAGATCAGCGTTTGGTTAGAGCCCAGCTACTTGTGTGCATTAAACAAGATTTCCTTCTTCATAGTGGACTGTGTGTAGACTGGAAATGCATTACATTTGCAGTCTTCCCACTCCAGATTAAGATTTACTGATAAAATGTCACTTGCTGAGCCTGACACCTGTATTTCATGCATTTGTGCATGAAATTCAGTGCATTGAACTAGTGGATAGTGCATGATCAGAAAAGAGCGTACAGTTTTTTCCAACATGTAAATGTGGTGTGAATCTTGTCAACACACTTCCATATTTTCTGTTTGACTACAATACACTCTGTAAAAATTAGTTTGTTATTCTGGTGTATTATCTTCTGTGCTGCATGTTGAGCAAAATGTATTTTGACATGAAGTGTATGTATGTATGTATGTATGTACAGTACCTCACAAAAGTGAGTACATCCCTCACATATTTGCAAATATGTGAGCATATCTTTTCATGTACTCACTTTTGTTGCCAGCGGTTTAGACATTAATGGCTGTGTGTTGTGTTATTTTGAGGGGACAGCAAATTTACACTGTTCTACAAGCTGTACAATCACTACTTTGCATTGCAGAAAAGTGTAATTTCTTCATTGTTGACACATGAAAAGATATGCTCACATATTTGAAAATATGTGAGGGGTGTACTCACTTTTATGAGATACTGTGTATATATATATATATATTATTATTTTTTTTTTTACCTCTTCTGACACATTACTCTTTTGAACGTGACACCAGCTCTGAGAGAGGCAGAGGTACTTTATTAAACGAGTAGTATCTAGCTAGACCGGTTTAAACGTTTGTTTAGTTCATTTAGTGCTCTTCAGGGCCCTCTAGTGTTCAGAGATGGTGTGGTCACTTTGTAAATATGGTCTGGCCGCGCTGTATTTGGAAGTGTTGTTGCATCCTACTTGGCGTAGACCTCTGGTTCATTTTGAAACTATTGGACAGCCTTTAACCAATCGGCATTGCTACAACTGTTTTGATCGTCTCATCTAGCTCTACCAGCCACCATTTAGAAACACGCTTGACTTCAATGTCATCTCACTAATTCTCGCCGTTGACTACCATACATATTTTTTCCAAATTAAGATCCCACAACGTGGAAGTGACTTTGGCTCTCTGTAGTCGGGCGGAGCCAGGCTAGCTGTTACCTGCAGGATGGTGTAACCCAGCAACTGTAGGTGGCGGTCTCTCATGGAGCGGGAACCAACTAGCACGTCAGAGTTGTGGCAGTAGTGCCACTTATCATTGACGGACATGATGACCCTGTACGGTGAGACACACACCTGTTGTTACGTGTACCTCAACATGCTAACGCACAAGTGGAGACTGGGTCAAACTGACCTGTGCACGGCTCTCTGCTGGGTGGGGATATCTGGTGTCTCCTCCCCGCCCTCCTCCAGGATCTGACCAATAGAGAAGGACAGCAGGGGGTCAGGGGGAGGCCGGGGCGGGGCCAGGCTGTCAGATGCGGGGCTGCTGAGAGTGGAGCTGTCCTGGCTCTCCAGCGAAGCCTCCTTGGCCAGGGGGGCAGCGTAGTAGAAGCCCTCAGCGGCTCCCAGCTGCTCCGCGTCCTCCAGGGCGAATGGGGAGAACGTGGCAAAGTCCGCGGTCAGCGTTGCCACGGCGGCAGAGGCCCCTGCCCCGTCAGCAGGTTTGGTTGGAGCGGAGACGCAGGCCGGAGGGACAATGCTCAGAGACATTCCTCCCGACCCAGACCGGATGGGCAGAACCCGACCGGAAGTGTCCAACCACAAAACGAAATCTGGAGAAATTATCAGAAGGTTTTATAGTATATATATATAACATAATCTGTGTCATTTAATTAGAGTCTGGAGATATTCGTACACTTTATGTTCAGGATAGCTCTGGCAAACCTTCTATTGTGTCTGGCCAAAATGCAAGCAAATAAAAAGCCAAATTACCAGTATAGTATCCAGGGGGCAGGACCTCATCTTGTTTGTAGCATTCTTCTCCAACCAGCTGTCTGAGAGCTTCACCTACCAGGCCTTTATAACTGACATAATCCATATAGTGATTATAGCCAATCACAGCACAGGCCAACAGAATTGATTTAATCAGAACGACGTGCTGTTAAATGCTAGCAACATGCTAGCAACATGCTAGCAACATGCTAAAACGTTATGCTAGAACGCTATGCAGCAACAGTAATAGCCATGCCAACAACATGCCTGCAGCGGTACCTGTACTTGCGATTGACCTCATCAGCCGTGAGGGCGTGGTCAAACATCAGGACCTTGTGGTTGTCATGGAGACGAGGTCCGGTGTAGTCATGGTACTCCAGCTCCACTGCTGCATCCAGCAGGGAGAGGTACCGACGCACAATGAGGGCGTAGGGACTGCCTGCAGGATTGAGATGAGCGTTACAGTACACATGCTACACACACACTGGACTAGGGGTGTAAGAAAATATCGATACAACCGAGTATCGCAATATTATGGTGCGCGATACTGTATCGATTCTCTATATCACGGTAACGATTTTTCTCAATGTATTTATAAAAAGGGACCATGTACAAAATACATTAACCTCAAAAGAGAGGAAAGATACTGGTTACCAGATTTAGCTTTAAGATAATTTCCATCTGTAGTCCCTGAGCGAGTTTACTTAAGTGTTTCTGTTCTCTTTTGCAGCGCCGCCATACATTAGCATTGCTATGACAGTTTTCCACAAATTAGAAGTCGCAATATATTGCCTTGCTTACAGGTATCACAATTTTTGAATAGTGGCCCCTGAATCGTGATACGTATTATATCGCCAGATTCTTGCGAATACACAGCCCTACACTGGACTAGACATATACACAGTGTGTGTGTGTGTGTGTGTGTGTATATATATATATATATATATATATACACACACACACACAAGTGTATGTAGAATAGTACTATACTGTATGCACTAACTGGTGACCAGTGTTCATAAACTGTGCAGTGTAAGTATAACAGTATACTGTGTCAGGCCTATTCAATTGGCGGCACGGGGGCCAAATGCAGCCCACCAATTGCCCCGATGTGGCCCATGAGATTATTGCACCCGTGATCACTATACATTAGCTCAATATACTGGAATAACCACTATACGAATCAAGTCAATATATTGCTGTAAATTATTAGTCATTATAAACAGTTCTACAGCCAAGACATCATGACAGATTATTTGTAAATGTAATGTAGTAGTCCAGACCTAATAATCAACGTGATGAAATGAGTCTAAGTGACATACAGTGGGTACGGAAAGTATTCATACACCTTTAAAATTTTCACTCCTTTTCATTGCAGCCATTTTCCAAAAATCAAAAAAGTTCATTTATTTCTCATTAATGTACACTCAGCACCCCATCTTGACAGAAAAAAACAGAAATGTAAACATTTTTGCAAATGTATTAAAAAAGAAAAACTGAAATATCACATGGTCATAAGTATTCAGACCCTTTGCTCAGTATTG
>JAODUH010002069.1:0-12306 GCA_027564835.1 Typhlichthys subterraneus | reverse complement strand
TTGGTCGCACCACGTGAGCGCTGAGTATTAGGGGAGGGAGTAGTGCTTGGTCACTGAGCGCTGAGTATTAGGGGAGGGAGTAGTGCTTGGTCGCACCACGTGAGCGCTGAGTATTAGGGGAGGGAGTAGTGCTTGGTCACTGAGCGCTGAGTATTAGGGGAGGAAGTAGTGCTTGGTCACACCACGTGAGCGCTGAGTATTAGGGGAGGGAGTAGTGCTGTGCTTCTCTCTAAATAAAGGAAAGCCAGGACTTGCCTCCCATAAGAGCGTCGGTGTGCCAGTTAAAGGATGCAGAATGCTCAAATCGTTTCTCCAGCACGCTTTTATCCACGGCAACGTGCAGCTGAGTCCGTGGATGTATTGAGGATGTGGTAAGGGTTAAACGGGTGCTTGCGGGTAGCCCAGACGTGCGTAGGGAATAAAGCGCAGAACCTTTTTTAAAGTCTGGGAGTTGAAACTCTAACCACGAACCTACGCTGAGCACACAGAGTAGGTGGGGTTTCAGGGACGCTGTTTAAAGGTCACACACACTGGGTGTTAACAGGAATCCAGGGCTTTCTCACTCACGAGTTGGCTTGTCAGAATCCACCCTGCTCTGCCGGTGTTCCACTGCACGCACAACCCATGCGACGTGTTCGCCAGCCCGACCTGCGATGGCCACCGCAGGCCAGGTTACATGGGCCAGCTGGCCTGAATTAGCTCATAAATAACGCATGTCGTCACTCCACAGGCAGAGCAGCCTGCCGGGAGCGCTGCACAAGAGCCTGAACAGGTAAGAGCACAGGTCCACCTGGAGAGACCACACAAAGCCTATGATGTCAGACATACAGATATTGACCTGGCTGCCTTCTCTCCCCCCACCCCTTCCAAGATGGAGGACACGCACTCGCCCGCTCCGGCCACCACAGCCGAGGAAGTCATCTCGGCGTCGCAGGAAGCCCCGGAGCGGGACGAGTCGGGCGGAGCCGCGTCGCTGGGCGGTGCCATGGCAGCGACGGGAGCGGAGGGAGGGAGGGAGGAGTCTGTCACAGACGCGGAGGCCTGGACAGCGGCCGTCCCCCCTGTATGAACCAACAAGCTAATGTCCCGGCTAGTGCTAACACCTTCTCGGTCCTCGTCGTGGCCTGCGTTTTTGGGTTCTTTGTTGAAGGTTCCTCTGCTTCACGTTGGCCCAGCTCATGTCTGCGTTGCAGGGCTGCTCAGTACAAACAGTGTTTTACAGTTCTTCCAGCGAGCGGCTACAATGGGGCACTATTGAGTTACATGATGAATCACTTGAGCGTGCTAAAGAGGGTGTTCCTAATGTTGTGTGCCATCGTATTGTATGAAGTTATCCTATTAGTTTACATTAGTTTTATTTACGTCTTTTTGCCTTCAATAGTCATTGTATTATATAAAGTATCCTATCAGTTTACATTAGTTTTATTTATGACTTTTTGCCTTCAATGGTCATCGTATTATATAAAGTATCCTATCAGTTTACATTAGTTTTATTTACATGTTGCAAATCTTCCCCAGAGGTGAGGACGATAAGTCCTGTTGTAATCCTGATCAGGCCTGTTTGTGTTTGTGTGGAAGGAATGGGTGCCCATTATCCGATGCGACATGATGACCCAGAGGAAGATGAAGGCTCAACCTCCGATGTCTGACGCCTATTTGCATGGGATGCCTGCCAAGCGCAGAAAGGTAACAGAATCTCCTGCCACTTCTAGTCTACTCAAAATGAAAAGGCTCTGCTTAATAAGGTCTAGTAGCTGGTGTGATCTTCGCTGTGTTTTGTACCTCTGTACTGACTGTTATGACTGACTGCTTATGCTTTGTGCGGTGTATGAAGCTTTTGTGTAAAACCAATGCTTTGTGCATTGCAGCCTTATCTGATACACCAGCTAACGTGTGTGCATGTTTTCAGACAGGGCAGGGCAGTGGTTCTCTCCTGTCCCTCTCTGACGCGGTGAGTCAGGCTGCCAGGACGGCAGGTGTGAAGCCCGTCACCGAGCCAGAGAGGTTGCAGGAAGAGCTGGACACCCAGGAGCTCCAAGAGGCCTATTCAGAGCAGGTATAGCCAATGGAGGATTTATTGATTATGTGGACAGGCTGCCCTGGCTGGAACTATTGTTGTTTACATGTGCGTGAGAGTGACTCCTGGTGTTTTCCCTCACCCAGGTGAAGGCAGACATCAAGAAGCGAGTGAGGGAGGACCCCGATTTCAGCTCTCAACAGTTCCCTAACACACACAGAGCCTTTTCCTCAGACTCCTAACTTGACATTGCCTGGTCAATCTCAGCTCATATCTCTAGTGTGCGTTTTACTATGTTCAGTGAACTTGAAATGGCACTAAAGGAGCGGTTAGTTTAAAACTGGGTTTTGGATTGCTACAAGACGTAGGGAAACCCACATCAAACTGGGACTCTAGGATGTAGGAAAAGTTGGAGGAAACGTTGAGATCCAAGAGTTCACTAAACATAGCAGACCCGCTGCCTACCCACCTCTAGCATTCAACACGCTGTTTTTAGTTTGTTTGGATCTAACACGCATTGCGGCTTCACCATCCAATACTGATTTTACTTACACTTTGAAAAGCTCCAGTAGCACCTCCCATCGTATGGCCGCTGTCCTTGTGGATATTTATTGCTTTGTGTCATTGTGCTGGCCTCTAATTTAATTTTTATCAGTCACATTTCTTTGTGGATGCACCTGTACACTGTCCATATACAGTACGATCGTGTTCTTGCTTTCCCTTTGTTGCCATGGCAATATTAAGCCAGGTGAATCCTTAGAGTGCATTTTGCCTTCCTCTCGATACCTTGAGGTTTAAGAGTACTTTCATGCAAGGGAAATGCTACTGGTACATGAATGTAAAGTACGCGTAATAAAAACTTTGATTCATAACATATTGCGCCTTAATCATGTTGCTCTTTATATGAAATTCATATGCAGATTTTCAGTCTTACAAAAACAATTGTCTGTTTATTGTAGTATACTGACATCTGTTGGGTGGTAGCGGCAAAAAAAAAAAAAACTTGGTAATAGCTAAAAATGTAAAGTGTCTACACAATTGTAAACATTTATATAGCAGTCAACTATTTATGGTGTGTGTATATATATAGTGATGTAATCGCTTCCTGAGCAGAAAATGACATTCAAAATGGTGACAATCTCCAGCAGCTGACACTCAAGCAGAGCTAGATAAGACATTAGCAATTCTGCTAAAAGTTTTACAAAATGTAATGACATTTGACACCAAAAAAAACTTCTGTAGTAGTACAATTTATTTTACATCTTGCAACAATTTACATTCATCTGTTAAGAGTACAGCAATTTTGTATAAAGAAAATATATATATCTAAATTGTAATAAGTACTAAATCTGAAACTGCAGAATGCCTATTACAAGTTACCTGTCGTATATGAAAACAAAGATTAAGTCTTATGTTTCATCAACCACCTAAGCTCATTACATCATCTTGTTAAACAGGTTAGACAGCATACATAATGTATTTGCTACTCTAAAGTCTAATGCGAAGTTCCTAGTTGACATCCTGTCAAGAGGAACAGCTGTTAAATTCCTTCATTCCTGTTTTAAGAGGACAAAACAGTTGTACCTATAATAAATAGTTTTTTTTTGTGTGTTCTGCGCTTGGCTGATTCTGCAGGAGTAATGGAGAATAGTCCACTTTAGGGAAGCAGAATGTGACTTGGATATCTGATGCTCTTTCAAACAAAGACTGTGTGGTCAGCAAGCAGAGGACACTGCATAACTATCAGGCCTCTCTACTCTATTTGCCTAAGGTGTGACTAGCTAGTAGGCCTATAGCCATAATCACCATTAGAAATTCAAGTAACGGTTCATAGACGCATTACAGCTAACTGCAAAGCCAAAATTCTTCAATGGGCTACATTCAATTTAGATAAGTTATTTAGCAGTGCAATGTTAGGTTTATTTAAATCACAGTTGTTAGAGAAAGGCTCCAGGGTTTGAAACTGGGTCCTTCATATTTCTGTATCTCTGAGTTAGCCAGGCACCTAGGATCTGAAACAAGTAAGCTCCATTCAGTACAAACAACTCATCATGTTTAAACACCTAACTAAATAAATTGTAACATTATCTGTATCCATATCAGTTTACTGACCTCTGTAAAGCTGAAGAACAGACCAATCCCACCCACAAACCGTAGGACCTCCCCAGCATATTTCTGGATAATTGTTGAGCAGGTGTTACAGCTAGGTTGATTATTCTGGAGAAAACAGTTCTAGAGGAGAAAATTAACACAGACAAAATGTCAAACCTTGTCAGGTCAGGCTTCTGCTGCAGAGAACATGGTAAAAGAAAATCTAAAGAAAAAGAATGGGCAATTACAGCAGCGCATGTGCCGTTGTAATCCACGTAGGAGAAACCACAACAGTCCAGTGTCTTCTCAATGTCCCTTTGGGTGGCCTCTGATTTGTTCCACCCAACCTCCAGAAGTTTTTGCTACGGACACCCGAAGACAGGAAAAAAAAAAAGAATAAATTAATAAATAACTTAATGGATGGCGAATGTCCTCATATGCTGGACAACAATTACACCAAGTAGGGGAAAACAACTGGATATTTAAAGTGTAACTGCACCATAAAATGTGTTTTTTAGCTGTAAATTAAGTAATAGGATTGCTCTACAATGAGACATGATGGTGTTAATATTGACAAAATTGCAGTTTTTATAAAAATTTGCATTTTATGTGCTGAAAACAGAACTACACGTCATATCTGTTAGACATAACCCAAGGACCTGTCTGGTTTTCATCAGTACACATGTTATCAAATTCAAATGTTAATGTGAACAGGGTTCCCCTCTCTCAGCCCCTCCCCTCCCCCAGTTCCGTGATGGTTTTTAAAGTTGTAGTGGGTGAATTCAGACTCAGTGCTGGGGTGCAGTTACACTTTAATGAGTGACTTGGTGCGACAGCCAGAAACAGAATGACATGACTCAGAGAGCTAAAGTTATTACATCACTGAAAATATAACAAACTATGAACTCCAGAATAGATCATTCATAATATAAAATGTTGAGCCGGAAAACATACCTGCTGTTCTTGATTCAGAGTTAGGCATGCACAAGACACGGAAAACTGCACAACGAACACCAGGAACAGGATTATCATGTACTGGACATGGCTAAGGAAGTTAAACGCACAACAGTAACCTTGAAAATAACAATGAAACCCATCAATGTCTCCTGCTGGGCTACAAGTGGTCCAGATATTGTCCAGCTACAGTGAGTTTACTTCACACCGATGATGGAAAATGAATCAATCAGACTGTACAACCTGGTGGATAAAGGCAGACTGGGTATAGTTGTGACAGAACTTGTATAACTCTTATACAGAGAAATTATAAATTGTACCACAGAATCATGAACTCTGATGTGTGAGCTTTCATGTTTGTCCTACATCAGTGAGGTCTAATTGTATGTATGTGTGTATATATATATATATACACATATACATATACATACACACATTATTATTTCCAAAGTAGACAGATGTAGGTTTGTAACCTGATGCACCATGTTTTGTTTACACAGATCCATATGAGAAGCCATTGAAACTGTTTAGAAAAGGGCAGGCTCTTATATTAACTTGGCAGGTGATTGGATAAACATCACATGGTAATACCTAAAATACGGCCCTGTAGCTGCGAGCATGATGCCAAGTGGTCAGAAACACCTGTCCAGACCACTTGCGGTTAAGTCAAACTGGAGCTTCGAGATGAGGATGGTTTAAGTATCACGAAGCTAGCAGGTTTGTGGCAATTGAAATGTGCATGTAAGATGGTCAATCTTTACTATTGTAAGGGCAATTTTACTGTGCCATAGCAGTGTAAACAAAATTGCTGCAACAACCAGCATGTATTTTAACCGAAGAACATTTAATTTAGATGTTGAAATTACATCTTGATGTAATAATAAGTGTAAAAACAACAATACTGTACTGTCTACTCCTAAGCCTGTAGCTTGTAGCCTATTTCATGTTTTAGTGAGTAAGCAGGGGCTTAGGTCACAAAGCTGGTTAACAGTATGACTAAAGACCCAACCCTGGCTCTGCCCTTTCATGGCGGGGGTGACTTTATATTCTGCGTGCCAACAATCACGAAAGCAAACACTGATATCCTGTGCTACAGGAGCTACGCGCACACGCACGCGCACGCACACACAGACACACTTCCAAGGATACGAAGAAGAGCAGGACCTGGTGGTGCCTCAATGCCCCACAGAGTCCCACGAAGGCAACGATGAAGAGAAAGGCACCCACACCGATGACACCTGCCACCACTCGGATACTGGAGACCATGCCAAACCACTTCCCCCACGCACCCACGCCTATCAGCAGCAGGCTCACCATCTGAGGAGAAGAAAAAAAGATCAAGTATGGCGATTAATGTGTTAAACATGGCGATGGCTACCCCATCCTCTCATTGTGTGGTAAGACAACAAGCACTAGACAAGCATTTAGACTTAGGGCTGGGCAATTTGATGAAGGCCTACGGATACAACATTGTAGCAGGAAATAGGTTGCGTTAGCCTACGAATTAAAAAAGAAAACATTTAAACTGATAATACATGGCCTATGTAAATATATATTATAGGTTTGCCAATTTGAGCGAAATCATCATTCATTCTGAATCGCCCGATCTGGAAACAAAATTGTTTACACCCCATCGAACATCTGCTACCTGTAAGGTACCGTACGTGGACTGCGGTATTCAACTTACAACATAAAGCACATTGAGGACGCAGAGGGAGTTCCTGGTGCAGTAAAATCCGACACAAACCATTGCGGCTATCTGTTTTCCCACAAAGGTCCAACTTCCGCACTATTCTACTCGTTGTGTTCTTCTACAGTAACAGTAAACTTTTACGGAGACGATTCAGAAACCTCGCTGCCGTGCCGATCTAGGTAGTAGGCTACTCAACTACGGCAGGTATAACCTATGGGGCGTTCCTCGCAAAGAATTGATACGCTGATTGGTCAGCTCGCAATAATTTGACCTCTCAAATTGAGATAATTACTTTGCCAGATAAATATAAATGACGTACTAACCACAGCATCAATACTATCAGGATACCGCACACCACACTTATATAATTAGTCTAACAATCTCCGTATGGGCCACTGACTCCATGAATTCGCAGCATCATATAGCCTCATGATGCTTATGAAATGGTGTTTAGGTTCAGCGCTCACTGATTCAAATCATATCCATAATTTGAAAAAAAAAATGTCATCCTCAAATTATTCTGTAACAAAATATCATATTTTAGCAATATTAATCGAGCAGTGGGTCTATTCTAAAATAGGCTATTCAATTAAATACTGTAGTCATTATCTATTTCATTGTTGGACAATGCCAAAGGGACAGGGGCTCAAATGTAAAAAGTGGATGCATATCATGGTTGTAATATTATGACTGTGTGTGTGTGTGTGTATGTGTATATATATATATATATATATATATATATGTATATGTGTATATATATATGTGTATATATATGTGTATATATATATATGTGTATATATATATATGTGTATATATATATGTATATATGTATATATGTGTATATATATATATGTGCTTTGTTTAAATTTCAGTGGAAAGGGAATCCAAGATCATTAAATTATTATATGAAAACCAAATGCATCCCCAGCCTGTTATGCACTCATGACCAAATGCACATTAAGTGACTACATTGGCACTGTATCACATTTCTGGCAATGAAAGCCATTACATGCTATAAGCAGCATGGTACACAAGTTATCATTCATGCTACTTAATAGCACAGCATACTTATAATTGTACTCAATAAATCACTTGTGATAAAAGCTTAAGTACAGTACATGTGTAGGCTGTGTTTCCGACAAGTGCTTTAAAGACAATTAAGGCATTCAACTCAGTATTGTGTGAACATCGTCACTTGGACTGTTGTTTGCTTCCATTAGTAAATGCAATCATCTTCATCACAAAGACAACCCAAAACAAATGGTATTTATTAGTGTAATATCTACCAAACAGGTAAATGTCACAGCCAGCTGAATGGCAATAGTTGTTTGTTTGTGAATAGCAAACATGAAAACATGTTGAGTAAAACCTAATTATGCATTAATAGGCTAGTTACAATTCTGCATTAAGTGGGTATAAGGTAAAGTATATCAAGTTTAGTGTTCAAGACCATATATGACTGACGTCAATGAACAGTTAATGTTCAGTTACCGAACTTCTCAAAATGCCAGTCACCAGTTGTCATTAAAATCATTTGACATGGTTAAACTATATATAATATTTCAGATATGCTCTATTACACAAGTGTGGCCGTTTTTGTGCATTTCACTTTGTATCGTATGTGAGGTATGTTTTTATTATTGTATTTGAATCTCATTTGACTACTATAGTCTTCTTAAAAACATTGCCATCCCACTACACGGTAAAATCAATTGCCGGTAACAGGAGTCATATGCAGTACAGTAAACCCTCCGCCAAACAGCAGATAAATAGTGTTTTGGGATCATGAGGTATAATGTAAAATCTTAGTCGTGCTTTCAAGGCTGCTCCTAAGGATTCCAATAGAGGGGTCTCTGCGACTCAGACCAAATACAAAAGGAAGGTGGGCATAATTGAACTATGCTAATGACAGTTGTGATTCATCCTGTATAAAATCAATACAGTGCTTTACAATATACTGTATTTTTACAAATTGCATCACAGAAAATGGGAGACAAAATGGGAGACAAAGGACACATTGTGACTGTCAAATGTAGCTGTTAAAAATACATGTAGTTATCAAATTCAACTTTTTAACAGATCAGATACGGTATGTACGGTGGGAGATTTCATGGCCCAATGTACAAAATCCACATTGTAATAAATATAATGCCTAGAAGAGCAAACAATGGTCCACTGGTCATTTTATTTCATTGTGTGCGCAAGAATGTTAACTATAGTCACTACAGTCTGACCCATCATCTCAGTCACTATAAATACTATATCTCATTACTTTAGTACAAAGCATCCAAATCTTTAAAAAAGGGAAACGAGGGGAATAGGACAAATGTTTTTTATCTTTCTCTAGCTACTGCAGTCTGTGACAGAGGTTCACCTTAAGTTGTTAATTTACTTCCTGTAATGTTTAGTACATTTGGTCTACTTCCTGGATTTATCATTTTTCTGCTTCTTTGGAGGAACTTCCTCCTTGTTTATACTGCTCTCTGTGGTGTTTATGTCCAGTTTATGCCTTTTTATTTGCTGTACATAGGTCGCCCACAACGCCCCGTGTCTCTGCAGTCACAGAAGCCATCCTAGCCTTCTTCTTCATCTGAAGACAATCCTGTACAGTTTGATTCCATTTCAACACATACGACTCCTGCAGGCTCTGAGGATTTGTTATTCTTCTTCTTCTTGGTTCTGGCATCTGCTGAGATAGCTTCCCCACTTCCTTTTGCCCTGTCACCCATTTCTTAATTTACTTCTCTGTTCTTAGTTTTTTGACGTTTCCTCTTTGTTACTTGAGTGTGGTTCTCTTCACCATTTGAGTGTGGATGCACCGTTTTCAGTTCTTGCTCATGCACACAGCCAACACCACTCTTCCTTTTATTTTTCTGTGTTTTGAGACTTGCGTTGACTTTAGTGTGTTCAGAGAACTCAAAACCATTTAACTCTGTAGGACTTTCATTAATATCTTGAGAGGGTTTCTTCTTCTTCTTCTTCTTTTCCTTCTCTCTGCTGAGAGCCTGGGCTGTCTCGCCTGACTTTGCGAGGGTCTGGGTAAAGGGTGTGCTGTGATCAGGAGGGGCCAATGGGCTATTCTTGCCATACTTTGCCATGAACTCTGCTTCCTGCTGCTCTAGTCGGGCTAACTTAGCACTCATGGTCAAGCCATGCCTGGCTCCTCTGGCAAAATACAAACAAAACAGGTTTTTAATAATAAAGTAACAAAAAAAAATACAAATACCCAAACCTTTGTCTGAATACTTACTTATGAGCTGTGCGTCCTCCACAAACCCTCACCAGGTCGTCATCAGTAAGCCTGTCACACAAACATTTCAAAGACATTTACAGACAAAATAAGCTAAATAAAATACATGTATGCAGCAAGTTTTCAAAGTGTGTATTAGAACCTGTCTCTTTCCTAATAAGTGATCAACACAAACTCAAAAAAAGCATGAACATTTATTTTGTCGCAAACAGCGACTAGCCAAACATGTCAACAGAAATTAAATAACTTAAAAATGTCCATATAAGAGACGATCTGAATTAGTTTGACTGTTGAGTCAATGTCTTAACTAGATTAGATAACCGGCAGAAAATGTGTGCAGATAAAACATCAATTTGCAATCAGAATCTCTCAAATGACAAGTACATATGGCTGGTAAAAACTACATTGTTTTGACAGTCCACACTAATGCAGTGGTCCACTGGGATTTGTCCCCCTGGTCACTCTGGACTAATGTAGAAATATGGCATTGGCAGCACAACATGAACAAGCCAAGAGGACTTGCTTCCCATGTAGATATAAAAAGCTCAATCTAAGTGTATGAAACAACTGCAAAACTATACATGCAAAATATTAGATGAGCTCCAGGAGTGTGAATGAGTAAAAGGATTTAAGCTATTGGATACAACATTATGGAAATACAGTTACACTTACAAACAATACTTGAAATAGTGATTAGATTTGGCACTGAACATTCTGGTTTGGAAAACACAGGCCCAAGCGACATTAATGCTACATGCTACCTATGCTAGCCGGTGTGAACACCCACATCAGCATACATAGAAGTGGCATGCTTCTACGTACTTATTGTTGCCCCAGAAAATGTCACTGCTACCATTAAGAAATCTATTGGACCTCTATCCTCTGCTTCTTTCCAAGTTGCAAAATGTAGGTGTAATATTTAAACAGTCCTTGTCATTCAACACACATGTTAAGCACCTAACTAGTACGTGTTTTTTCCCCACTTTATATCAGTAAACCAAGAGCTGTTGTTTCTAATACTGAACTTCAGATGTTTACACATGCTTTTATTTATACTCTGATTGACTACTGCAATGCCCTCTACTCATCACTTAGCAAGTCTGCCCTGAACGATTGCAGGCAATTCAAAATGCTGCTGCACGAATTCCCACCAGGTCAAATAAACAAACTCACATTACTCCTTTGCTCAAGTCTCTTTACTGGCTCCCTGTTGCCTAAAGGACCCAGTTAATAATTGTCACCATGACTTATAGAGCACTGCATGGCCAGGCACCGGTATGCATAGCTGATGTGCTTTGCTCCCTCCCACCTGCTTGTGATCAAATAACTCAAATGTACTTGTGAATTTACTTGTGGTTCCTCGATCTCGTCTGGACCCGTGGGGATAGAGCTTGTGGGGTAGTATCACCCAAAATGTGGACTGCCCTCCCCACATCCTTAAGGTTTGCTGATTCTGTCGACTCTTTATGAGAACAAAAAGCAGCTAAGACATACCTATTCAAACAGGCGTATGGGGACCTTGATTCTTCTTAATCTACTGGCTTGATGTTTGCTGCATTTATTTCCATTTTACTATTATTCTATTCTAAATTGCACTGGATTTTTATGTTTGGATTGTGAATGCATTATTGATACTGTGAAGCACTTTGTGACGTCAGTCTGAGAAAGGTGCTATAAAAATAAACGTTACTTACTTAAGCCTCTAGAGGGAGAGCTGCATTAGTGTCTCCATTAACTTACTTTGTAGTACTGGAGAGGTCCAACCGGTCGTCGTCCTCTGCGCTACTGCTGTCCTCAGAGCCAGAAGACGTTTGCTCTTGCTGCTCCTGGCCTGAGAGCAGTGTGGCAGACTAGCAGACAAGCAGACACGACAGCTAGTTAAAGGTCAAGTCAGCTATTGCAAGCTAATACACGTTTTGTCAAATCCATCAAATATTTCGCTATTTTACAGTTCTCTGTGCGTGTTGAAGAAATAATCTGATACTTCTACACAGCCCTGGCGCCGTAAATAGGAATATAAACAAAGTGGCGAACACCTCTCGTATCAACAAAGCGTCGCACTATGCTTTGCTTCACAATGTGTTTCAATGTGCGGACTGGCACCGCAGATGGATATATGCAATCACTAACTTTGCCTTATAACAGGGAATATTGTAATCACAACAAACTGAAACTTAAATTGACTTTCATGAACGGCTAAATCACATCGTAAAAACACGGTTACATTAGTCAAGTCAAGTCAATTTTATTTATATAGCCCTTAATCACATTGCAGTCTCAAAGGGCTTTACAACCTACATT
>JAODUH010002068.1:0-12306 GCA_027564835.1 Typhlichthys subterraneus | reverse complement strand
GGGAGGCCATGGGGAGCTGTGGAGGAGCATTTGGAGGAGCATCACCGGTCTTCATCCATCCAGAGGACAGGAGGGAGGGAGATAGGGTACTGTACTGCAGTGAGCCAAACAGAGCGTGACTGACAGGGGGGGCGCCTACATGAACATGTGGAACGAGCGAACACCTTCACACACACACACACATGCACGCACACACGCAGGCACATGCACACGTACACGCACACACCCACACACACAGGAACACACTGACACTCAAAGCCATACACACATGCAGGGAGACAGCAACACGGCCAAACTACTGTATGTTGTAGGTACTAAACACACGCACGCGCACACACACACACACACCTTAATTGAAGCCAGGTTGATGCTACAGTAGCAGGGGCCATGTGTATTTATGGCTGTTGGTTGCTAACAGCCAGCTTTCACTGTGACAAATGTCCAGTCTCCCCTGTATCCTCTTATTAAGTCACAGTACATTATTATGACAACTCCTCCTTAATGAACAAGCCTCTCCTCTTCCCCTCAACAAGGACACGACTTATCAGTCAGTGTGCGTACTGTGAGTGTTTGTGTCCTACTTAAGATATGAATTATACTTCAAAGGAGTAATAATAGGATGACATCTTGCTAAATTTGCATTTTAAATGAATGTCTAATAATGTTCAGAAAGCCAGCATTGCTGCACTTATACACAAGCAAATTGAATGTTTACCAACCACCGCCATCCCTTCTCCACTATTTTAATTTAGCGAGAGCACAGTTATGCAGTGTGTGTGTGTATGTGCACTGTATGTGTGTATGCATATGCGTATTGCCATTTACTTTCTAAGTGTAGAGTGCAAAAGCTCAGACTCTGTCCTTTGTGTCGTTTTCGTATCGGCCTCCGTTTGACTTTATTACCAGACAGGAGAGATCCAGCATTATTCGACTTGCTGAGTGGATGTTTATTGTATTCACCTTGACGGTATAGCCTACCTATTGTATTTGTGTGCTCTACCAGATATACTTGCCAGTGGTGTGTGTCTGCTGAGCAAGCTGTCTTTTGGAGTCTTGAGCAATAACGACTGTTCATGACTGTCCCTGATTGCGTGCTTGTGCCCGCTAGTATGTGTTGTTATTTCAGTTATAGCCACGCTTGTGCACATAACCTCAGGGTGGTGCAGTGTATCAGGCCACACCGGGTTAGCCACCCATGGAACAAAGCCAATATGTGCTGGAACTTGTTGGGTATTTGTCTTGTTACCATTTTCCCACAGTCGGGCTTGCACCTCCTGCCACTTTTTACCTGCCCTCTGCCAACCACTCAGTTGCATGATGGGAAAAAGAGCTGACAAGTGAGGCCAATCAGTGGATGAGAGGGATCAGGCCATCATTTATTGTTGTTGTTGTTGTCTTGTAGTTGCCGTCAGCGCAGATGATGGCCTGTCACACCAGAGATCTATTTAATTGGCCTCGTTCAGATCGAGAGCTCTTTGACTGCATTGCTAATTGGCTGGAGCTCAGAGGCTAACGCTAGCTAGCAGGTGACGGATGATGGCGGGCAGCTGTAACCTAAGGAGGAGAAGTGTGGATGGGAGTAGCCACAGGTCCTCTTTTATTACCCTAGACCCTCTACCTCAACGGCTCCTGCTCTTTGAAAAAGCTATTTCCAGAGCCTTCTTCCCTCACTGAACTATCTCTCCCCCTCTCTCTCCCTCTCCCTCTATCTCTCCCTGATGCTGTAGACTGCAAAGGTAAGACAATCTGGGAGGGGGTTGTGCTGTCATAACGCTACACCAGGCAGGCTTTAGTGAAAAGGGCACTCGCCGCTAGCTAATATAGAGATGTACTTTCAGGAACAATGAACTGTGTGTAATGTAATTCTGGGGCATTTCTGCTTGTCTATTATTGGTAATATTATGACTCTTGGCCCCGGTATTGTTTTGGAGGGCGTGTGTATGTGCCAGAGAAGATATGTATGCGCGTGTGTGAGGTTAAGCTACCGGTTGGGCCAAGCTATAGCTGGAAAAGAAGCGCTGATGTTTGCTAGCATTTAAAATAGCTCTGCCATAGAGCTGAGCAGCTGTGAACCCAGGCTCCACCTCTCACACTCTCTGTTACACACACCCGCACTGTGTCTGTGTGTATAGGTGTGTTAATTCAGAAAAGTCCCCAAACAGACCTTCTAAGCAGACAACACGTGGTTATTAGACTCCCGCGAAACTTTCCTTTGCTTTCTCAAAGTGCTCTTGTTGTTTTGTTCACCCAGACGTACTTTTAAGTCGCCCTCAGCTTAAGACGTTATGAGAGAGTAAGGCACCAAGGCTTTTGTCAGGCACTCCCATTAGAGCTGAGGGGTTAAGATGGCCGCTCACAAGCTTGCCAGCCAGACATTCAGTTTCATAGGAAGCATGAAATAAACTCCTAGGATCAAATGTGCTTGTGTGTGGCTGGTGCGTCCATGAAATCGTGGGTGTGTGTCTCTCATTTTCAGAATAGACTGTGTGTGTGTGTGTGTGTGGTGCATGCGCGTGTGTGCGTGTGTGTGTGGACATCGTTTGTTTCGCCAGGAAAGTGCCATTCGTTTTCGCAGTCTGATTGCTTTAACAGTGGGCGGCATGGTGAGACGCAGAAGGCTCGTGTCGCCTGATACGCTGCCATCAAATGCTCTCACGCTCAATGTGAAGTAAGCCAGACAAAGTATATGAACACCAATTGTGAGTGTCACTTCCAATGAATCAGCAGAGAATTAAAAGCTGCATGCATTAAATATGAGTCCACGCAGCTCGTCTGGCTACTGAAGGTTATATCACTGATGATTACAACCCTGAATGAACAATGTCAAACATTCACTTGAATGATGACCACGTGATGTAATGGCATGTGGAGTGTGACTTTAGTGAGGCCTAAAATCATTCCATCTTTATTTGGACGCCACGGCAGTGCAGCTGGTGCATTGCACCACCAATGTCCCACAGGACACATGCCTCCGCTTTTGCCAACACTGCCACCTTGTCGGTTTTATGTTTACATAGTGTACTGTACGGTATCTGAGCTAAGCTACTGTACCAGCGGTGCTAGCATTGGAGCTGACATCAACGGATAATTTGGGGCAATTACAGCCTGTAAATAGCTAAACCTTCCCCTCCCGCACAAGCCAGCAACCGGTGGGTCAGCGACACATCAACTGAGCAAACTGTCACTGTCGACACGGCTGTCATCGCGGGTGACAGTCTGCCACGGTCCTTCCACCGCCGAGACTATTCATGTCCTCCCCCTCTCTACCGCTATTCATGGTGCAAACCTGGCACAGGCCGAATGGCATTAGTCACAAATGCTGGTATATGTTTAGCAAGGGGCTTCCTAGGTGCAAACAGAGAAGGTCAGACTGCGACTCCTTCGACCTGAATGCCCTGCTTACCCCTGCAAAATGGACTCCTCCCTCCCTCCCTGACTGCAGCCAGTCTAGACAGACAGGGTGCGTTAGCCAAGCAATTGGACAAAGAAATAGTCTCTGCAGGTTTTGTGAAACTGTTTGTACTGCCAAATGAAATTCAAAATGAAACCTAGAACTCAACCTGAGCAAATAGCATGTAATGTACTTTGACATTTGAGAGAAGAGAAGAATTGTGACATATTGTAATTGTTTGTAAAGCCTGTTGCACACTGCACGGCACGCGAGGTGGACGTTGCTGGCCATTTCGTTTCTGTTTTCCTTTCACCTCGCATTGCGTTTTTGAAGCACTTTTAAGTGAAATGGAAATACGTTGCAGGAGCAGGTTATTGCACTGCAAATAATCATTTAAAACAAAATTATTTGCTTGTTTCTGAACCCCACCCGACCAACCATTTCCTCTATCAGACAGTTGTTAAACGTCCTGTTTACACGCCTGAATTGTTGTCATAATATGAAGAGCGCAGATGCTACAAGTCCATCAGACATATTTTTTTGTTTTTGGCAATATTAAAATACTTTAAGTTTTGGGAATATATCACTTTTCATTCAGTGACACACAACCTTTTCATTGTAATAGATACAATATAATATAAAATATGGAAATCTAATAAATATTGGAGTTTTAAGTTCCTAATTGCTACGTTTGTGTATGACGTGTGCAAAGTTAAGACTTCAATATATTTTTGTAAAAGTCAGAAATCTTAAAAATGTATATATTGTAATTATAATTACATATTTTCCTAAAAGGAGAGGTTAGAGCACGTAAAGTAAAGGAGTGTACATTTAATCCAGCACACCAATAACATTCCATACTGTTCCCATACAAAAGTGATGCAATAAAACACAAAACAAAATTGACTTTAAATATATACATTTATACACATGCTACTGTATCAGACTGTAAGTGACCAGGCCAGTCAGGAACAACATATGTACTGGACATGAAAACATGCCCAGATAAGAATTAGGCCTGTATAATTACAGTACAAAGCATGTGACTTTTTAACTCCAAACGCACATAAAACAGTAGCCAACTCTCATGATCTATACAACAATTTGTTGTAATTGCATTCATTTGCATGTAATTCACCTGGGCAAGTGACAATGTTAACTACCAGTTTCTGGTTAGCTGACTTTATAGCTAACAGAAGCTCTTAGAACTCAAATGGAGACACCTGCTATTACTGTTTCTATAGTACTGAGAACCAAATGTATGGGGTATTAAGATGTTTCAACAAAGAGGCTATTTCATAGAAGTATGACTGCATGTAGATATGTTGCAAAAGTACCTTTGCAACAATATTAAACCTATTACACATGTTGAACTAACAAGGTACTTCCAGCTGTAATAGGCCTATGTACTGTATACTGCAATGGTGAGTACATTCATTATCCTTGTTATCACATGTAGATTGCCCACATTGCACCTGGTAAATCCCCTTGTTGTATTTACACATTGAGAAACATAATGAAGTAGCCATGGCAGCAATTCCTTATTTTATAGCGTGCTTGTTAAATTCACTGTGTAGTCTTCATATAAGATACTAGAAGACACTAGGGTATTGTGGTATACTACAGTCATTTGCTGTTGCAATATAATATTCAGAGGAAAGATTATGGAAACGTCTTCAATGGCTTTCGCTGTTCTGGATTAAACAAAAGGTCCCCAATCCACCCTGACATACATACTGTAGGGACGTTCAATCTGAAGCCAAGAACAATACTGTTCTCTCCAGTTTTAACAAGGGATTGACGGGAAACCTAGACTTCTGCACATTGTAATTCCCACGTACACTATGGAAAGACCCAACAGAAAACAATATATTTTAAAATAGAATATGAAATTGCACAGTGACACTAGAGTTTACACACTAGAGTGCTTTAAAAAAATAAAAATAACATGCTTAAATAAGTAATGGGATCTGTTGTCCAGACTTCCACTTGTTCTGAAGTTGCAGAGCATTTTAAAGAAAGAAAGCAATATGTGACATCACAGCATTAGTGGAAGGTCATTGAAATGGTTTAAACAGTTAAACAGTATTATGTTTGGATAATGCAGCTTTGATTACATTGTTGCCTGTATAATGTGCATTTGAAAAAGCAAAGACAAACATTAGCCATGAATGACCAATACACATTACTTAACTCAACAATCGACAATCTCCTAAAAACAAAGTATACGGTTGGCATTGGAAAGGGATGTACCCGATCCATGTATTTGTTATACAAAATAAACCTCTATAGAGATACGTTGTACTGTTTTATGTATATGTGTATATGTGTATATGTACATACTGTACACACACACACACACACACAGTATAGCACGGTCCATTCAGAGATAAAACAGTGAAGAGCTTTTTGTTGGGAAAGGTTTCAGAATCATTACATAATACAATCGCATCACTCAACCTATATACAGTTACATACTATACACACCCACTAAATCAGTTCCCATTCTCTACGTGTGAGGTCACTACATTCTAATCTGGGCCGAGGTACACAAGCATAAGGGCATTTTGAATCCGTTGTTCTGAGCCGGGCAGCTGGGATTGATCCTTCAATCTATCATGCGTTTCTTAATCCTTGGAGAAGAAATAGGCCCGATGAGCTGTGTTGTGTTGCCTAGCTGGCAACGCGTGCAGTTGACAGAACTATACAGGGTCTGAAGAGGACAAGGAGCTGTAGTGATGTACATGTGTGTGTGTGCGTGCGTGCGTGCGTGTGCGTGTGCGTGTGTGTTTGTGTGTGTGCGTGTGTGTTTGCGTGTACAAACACACCCTGCTGGCTACATTATAGAGAACAGCCCAGAGGAAGCATCAAGTCGAGAAACAATCTGTATAAATGAGTGTGTGTGTGTGTGAGAGATCAACTTGTGCAAACACACACGCTGGGTGACACAAGCCCCACCCCCCGTCCTCCCTGTCTTCAGGTGCAGTCCCTCTGCTCCTTCTTCTTCTGATCATCTCCTCCGTGCTTGGAAGACACCACTTGTGGTGATGATGTGTGTCTGAGTGTGTGTGTGTGTGTGTGTGTGTCAGTCATGCTGCGTGTGTGTGTGTGTGTGTGTGTGGGATGGGGTGAGTGAGTGAGGATCAGAACAGGGTCCGCTGTGAGGCCAGTGCTGCCAGGATGAGGACAAAGCTCCAGCGCGGGGCAAGGCCAGACCCCACGGGATCTGTTCTCACCACAGGGGTCATCTGAGGGTCCTCCTGTGGCCCCTTTCCTCCAGGCTGCTTCCCAAGCGGCTTGACGTCAGTGGGCACCTCCGGCTCAAGTGCTGCAAGTGGTAGACGGTCAGACAGACAGACAGACAGACAGACAGACAGGTTAACGACCTAGTGCGTCAATGGCATCCCATGTCGTGAGCGTTACCTTTAATAACACATTTAAAGTTACATCTTAAGCTTATCGGCCAATTCCATTGCAATACAAACGAGAAGACAATGACGTCATATGTTAAGCTAAAATAAACCTCAATAAAACAAATAATAATGTTTGTTTTGTTTGTGCAAAGAAAACAAACATTATCATTTGTTTTTTATTTAACAAATGTGATCAGTTAACGTTAATGTGGTCTGAGGCTTGAGCACACATTTGTGTTTTGTTAAAATACAAATGTATTTTCTCTTATTCTTATCATAGGAGATGCCATCTCACGGAGGTCATCATAGTTTATTAATGAGCTATATCTTATTTAGTCTGATACTTTTTACTGTAGCTTATTAGCTATAATTAATACAGCTATTAAAGCTGATACTAATAGGGACAAGGTGACATCCTATTATCTTCTAAGAATGCTTGTATCTCACGTAGTGAGCCAGTATATTGTTGGACAGCATCAGTGCATTCACCGGTTGTTTTCACACTGAAAACAATGACTGCAGTGAAACTAACTATTGCTGTATTGTGGTTTGTTCGGCTGTGTGTGCAATTAAGCTGCCTGAAAGCAACTGTTAGTGATATTATCTTTTGTAGACTTTGTTTGAAGGCTTACCTAGAAAACAATTTGCGGAGTATTGCAGGTCCTTGACAGAAATTGCATGAAAGTTAATTGTCTAATTGCGTTGTATTGTATTATGTAATAAATCATATAGATCCCTCAGCGCTAACTAAGAGTGACCTTCTCACATATCAGCCTTCTGTCACACTGCTACACAGAGGTGGTTTATTGTATTGACTGAATGCAGGTTTGAGATAAACTACTTGTTTATTTGAAAACTGCTACATTCTAGATCTCATTTGAATGTATGTGATGTGCTGACAGCCCACACATACAGTATATGTTGTTAAACAATCAACTGTTCTCATATTAAAAGTGATTTTCTAGAGTGATATTTCAGTTCAACTTTACAAATGGCCACCTGCTTATTGAAGCCAGCAGGCTCAAAGTAAATCAAGTGAAACCAAACACAAACTCTTCCCATTTCCCAGAACACAGCCGGTGACGGAGAACCTGCTGTTTGTCCAATCGCCGGCAGAAGATGATGGACAGGGCTCACTGTGTCACTGGAGCCAATCAGAGACCGATCAGCCTGATAGGTGGGTGGAGCCTAAAGGCAACCAACCGCCTATTCCATTATGACCATATATAAACAATCTCACTTTTAGAAAAAGCTATTAAAAGCATTGCATATTTCGGCTACACATGTTTTTATCTATTGCACGCACACACACGCACACACACACACGCACATGCACGCGTGTGCATACACTGAATATAATATTAAAATAATGCAGATAGAAACTGTGGTGACATTACTACAATCATCCTTCATTCTTCTTACATTGTCTCTGTTCTGTTCAGTTCCTCCAGTCACTTCATGTTCGCCTCTTTAATCCTTCCATCCAAAATGCCTGGCCTCTAAACATCTCTCTTACATCTCTCATCTCTCACATGCACACCTGCACCTAAACACACACACACACAGACGAGCTTCCCCATGGGTCCTTTCAAAACGTCACCGTCTGTAAAATCAGGGGGGCTGTGCACATAACTCAGCCCTCTCCTGACAGGGAATACAGTAGATTAAAGGAGGCGATTATAAGACGTCTGCACAGCAGGTTTTCAGGCATACACTTTATGTTTGGGGGTCTTCGCTATAAGGCGGTCCCTCACACTGAGGGGTAAAGTTTTGTTTCAAACCCTTTAAGTTGCTACTGGGGGCCCTGTGTGTGTGTGTGTGTGTGTGTGTGTGTGTGTGTGTGTGTGTGTGTTTAGGTGCGAGTGTATAATGAAAAAACTTTTAGAATCTTCTGTATGTTGTTCTTGCCATTAACTTGACACTGTTCTCATGCACATGCACAGTATAAAAATTACAATCTATTCTTTGAATAGCTCACTGAATCGCTTCTAATATCAAAATAAAAAGGTGAATTTCTGCAGATTTGTTTGTTTGCAAAAAAGGCTAGGCTGAGATCCCGAGGGAGAAAAAATGTTTGCGATGGCAATGTTTGTCCTTTAGACAATCGACAAAGAAATCATTTATCCCCAATGAGATCGCCCTCATTGTTTAGATGGAAATGCTTTGCATATCATTAACGCAATGTGAAAACACTTCAATGCGTTAGCAATACACCAATGCTTTAGCCATTCATCCTCACACAGGCTAACTTACAATATATAATATATTTATGAATGTATTTGAGGACGCCTTTCAATGTGTGAACGGTCAAACCCTGGACAAGCTACCAGCATCTATACTGCCCCATATAGCTGCCTATTTCATATGGCAAAACTTTCAACCATTCTTTACAATATGTTCTCATACATCAGACCCCCAGTTAAATAAAAAATATATACTACAGTACAGGCAAACGTAAAGACACATTGATACAAATGCATGTAAAATAAACCAGTGTTACTGTAAGTCTGAAGGACGTCTCAAGGCTGTGAATAGAAGTGTTTTGTGGTCTCTTGCTACAAAAGCCTCATGTTCGTGGAGCGGAGTCTGACAGAGGAAATTAGGAATATGTATGGAATTTAGATTGAGGTTGTCGAGAGCTCAACCCTAACAAGTAAAATGTTATGGTGCTGAAATAGACTTTTTAATGCTGCAGTGTAGAACCATGGACCACACAGAGCAAAATTAACATATTAGTCCCAAAGCAAGCTAGACTACAATTAGGCAATGTCGCGTGTTATTTGTACATTGTGTTTACTTTGTCTGGAGTGTGTCTGCCAAATGGAATGTATCCTCATGCTCATCAAGTAAATAATAAGAAAAATATGTCACTGTATATAAATGATATATGAAGCTAAAGAATAGGTTAATTTACACATTGCACATACAATCCATGTCTTCCTGCCAGTTGCCACTGAATCATCTTCTTCCTGTATAATTTGCTGTTTTGGTTTGTTTTTCACATGGATCTGTAATCTACTCTCATTAAATCAGCAGGTTAGACACACATTATTTGTATACAGCATTCAGCACACATTCAGTATCAACATCAGTTAAACATTAACCGAGGTCGATTCAAATCAAGCTTGTATAAACTAGATATTTAACACACTATACAGTAGACTCATTTATCAAGTCTGAGCCAATATTTAATACATTTGACTTAGACCTTCTTGCAGAGACTTGTTTTTAGTCTGTACAGTGCATCAAGAAAACTAATTATCCTGCATATAATGTAGTTATACATTACATTAAGTTAAACTGTCATAATATATATATATATATACACCAATACTACTACTACTACTACTACTAATAATAATAATAATAATAATTTATTTAATTAATATTATAAATAATAATACATCTATTTATATACTGTATATATACATACACAGTATAATATATACACATATATATATATGCACATATACATACTGTACATATACACACACACAGTATGTATATAGTATGTGTATATACTGTGATGTCCACAACATGCTGTGTACAGTACATCAACAGCTTGGCGTTGAACAGGTAGGGCTGTTGGAGTAAATAAAATAAATCTAGTTGAATACGACTCTACACTGTACTGGGTTTGTCTGCCAACAGCATATAAGCCACATTCTGTTTGGCGGTGTCCTACATATCTAACAGGGAAAAACAGGTGCTGTGGCTGATCCTGTCTCAGGTGTGCATATTCCATATCGCCTACAGCCTGTTTCTCTTTTCACATTGTCTCACACAAGAAGAAAGAAAATATGAACATGTATTTTCCTCAAATTAATCATACAGCGTTCTCTGAGTCAGTGTAACTCGATAGAGGTGACCAAGCTAAAAGATGCCACCAGTGTGAGCATGAAAGACATGCCTCGTGATGACCAGACAGTTTGGGAGGTGTCTGCTGAGCTCTCTTGCTTCAGTAAACCTATTATGCAGTCTCATCTAGAAGAAGACCAGTCTGACATCATAAATTAGAAAAATATCTGGATGTTGGATTTAGGCAGTCAACATCTCCACCCTCCTACTGTAAATGCAACATGTTAAGAGAAACAAGAGCGGGACATATCCTATATGTTTTCTAATCTTTCTAATAACAACAATCGACAATGGCAATAGGCTAGTTTAGTGTAGACAAATCATGTTCCCCTCTCCACTGCAGTGACTGGCCATGCAACTATGCACCAAGTAGCCAACATTAACCATCTCGTCTACTCTCCCAGCATTGCTTCCATACAACCTCAATACAACACAGTATGTCCACCATGTCACATTTGCCCTGTCCATCTCCCAATTCACTGTCCATGTAGGCAAGCTTTTTATCTCACATGCTTAGATCAAACACATTGTCAAATTAACCCATGAACCAATTGTTTTCATTTTCATAGCTATAGCTTAGTGTTCTGGTGATGCTTAAGATTCTTTAGCAGACATGCAGAATTATATTGAATATTAGTCTTAACTAGCAAGATGTCCTTCTACATTATGCATAGGCCTACAATGTTTTTTTTTAAATGTATGCTGTATTACAGCATGGTTTCTTTCCATAAATTACATGATCGATAGCCAACATTCCAAGACACATACTTCTCCCCAACCACACAGTTTGCAAATGAAGAAAAATCTAATTTCACTTGATATACAGTACAGTTCCTATGCGTGAAAACAGACACCTAAGCAGTGCATGGCTTTAAATATTGTGAGATGTTAGAAGGTATAACAAATAAACACAGTGAGAGGATGAACACTAAACAGATAGGGAGACACATTGACCTAGTTTGTCCCCAGATATCAAGGCTAGCAGGAGATCAGTGTCAGGTAAGACAGACCTGATCAATGTCTGTAAAGTGTGTGTGTGGTGTGTGTGGGGGGTGTGTGGTTGCACCAGTCATTTGTCAGTAAACCCTAGGGCTGTCAGGTTGGTGGAGTGAAATAGGACAGAGGGATCATATCAGTTTACTAGCAGGAGTCTCGAGGCTAAAGGCATCAAACACCTGTACAGGCGTATAGCCATGCACACAACACAGAGTTGTGTTGTTGAATCTGATATGGGGGTGCTTGGCTAAAAGCACACGTTTATATGCAATGCAGACATGCACAACTGTAGCTTGTACCCGAATAACAGCACAAACAAAAGCAATCCTACCGCCCCTGATCTAGAGTTCCTGCATACAGAACAGCACTGGAGCTTGTATCTCTTCCCCCATGGTCACTTTAGTAGCCCCATCCAACTGTCCCTTGTCACTAATGCCTATATCCAGATGGATGGGATTGTTCTATGCTGGGGGAGCTCGCTCCTCCTCCTCCCTTGCGTAGGAGCGCGGCACCTACTTACTAACATGCCAGAGCCTCAACACCCAGCAGGAGATAAGCTTCAGGACATGGCCACCACGGCAGACAGAGAGAGAGAGAGAGAGAGAGAGAGAGAGAGAGAGAGAGGGAGGGAGGGGGAGAGGGAGAGCG
>JAODUH010002067.1:0-12306 GCA_027564835.1 Typhlichthys subterraneus | reverse complement strand
GCCCTCCCTCTGGGCCTGGCTCCAGATGGGGGCCCCGGGCTTCCTCCGGGCAGGGTAACTCCTTCTCTTATTGAGTTGTACATGGGGGTCTTCTGATTTCGTCTTCTATATTATATAGTATATTATTACAATGTTTATTATATATTACATTATTATAGTGTGTACTATATAGTATATTATTAGTGTGTATAATATATAGTACATTATTACAGTGTGGGCTGGCCAGGCTATGGAGGAGCACCGTGCACTTTGGACAAAGTTTGTAAATATTTGACCCACAGACTGGAAATACACACACATACACACATACAGAATATTCTGAATATTTACAGTAATATTTTGTATATATAGAGTAATATTCTAAATATTTACAGTAATATACTGTATATTAAATATGAAATAAAAGACATCCTCATAAGGAGGTCAAACAGGTAGAGGTTAACTTTCTTGTCTTAAAAGCATTTACAGTAGCTAAACACTGATCTTCAGTCCATCTGTTAAAATGACATAAAATCACAAATGTTTTGTCTCATATAATAATGCTCTCCCAAGTTCACCTGCAACATTGTATTGTATTGTGCATAATAACTATTACATTTTAGAGAACTGATCTGTTCTTGATAGATGAAATCTATTTTGATTAATTGAAATAAATGTCTATTTGCATTGGAATGTCGAATTTCGATTCATTTATATTTTCTAATGAATTAGATCCTTAGCCATCTTCATTGTTTCTGAACAGGGCAGGCTTAGTGACAACTGTCCTCTGGTGCCCTCTGGTGGTAAACGTGGGTAGAGAGAGAGAGACAGACAAAATACCCAATTAGAACCATATGTGACATTTCCCCTGCTCTCATCTTGCTGTTGTGTTGTTCTGTCTATCGGCCAACAGGGGGAGCCAGAGAGTTTTAGGGAAACATGGACACACCTGGGCCCAGATAACATTCTGTCCTGAGGTAAGGTTTCTCGTCGCCCCTCTATCGTAGCCTACCCATGACGGGCCATGTTCCACCTCTACCAATTAAGTTGTAGTCGTCCATATATCCATCCATCTTCATCCGCTTATCCAGTGTCGGGTCACGGGGGCAGCAGCTCCAGCAGAGGACCCAAACCTCCCTTTCCCGAGCCAAATTGGAAAGCTCTGACTGGGGGATCCCAAGGCGTTCCCAGGCCAGTGTGGAGATATAATCTCTCCACCTAGTCCTGGGTCTTCCCTGAGGCATCCTCCCAGCTGGACGTGCCTGGAACACCTCCCAAAGGAGGCGCCCAGGGGGCATTCTTACCAGATGCCCGTACCACCTCAACTAAGGACTCATTCTCTACCTGGTGTAGGCACTCCATTGATTTCCTGCTGAGAACCATGGCCTCAGATTTAGCACTGCTAATCCTCATCCCTTCACACTCGGCTGCGAACCGATCAAGTGAGTGCTAGAGGTCACGGACCGATGATGTCATCAGGATCACATCATCCTTAAAAGGGACCCCCTCACCCCATACTCCTGCAGCACCTCCCACAGTATCTCCCGGGGGACCCGGTCATACACCTTCTCCAGATCCACAAAGCACATGTAGACCGGAAGGGCATATTCCCAGGCCCCCTCCAGGATCCTTGCGAGAGTAAAGAGCTGATCCGTTGTTCCACGACCAGGACGGAGAGAAACCTGATACAGTTAAAGTTTAAACACACACACACACACACACACACACACAGAGAGAGAGAGGGGGGGGAGAGCGAGAGAGACGGTGAAAAATCAATCTCTAATGTAAACTAAATCCATATTAGTTTAGCCTTTCTGTTGTTCTACATGCACGCACAGCCTTTGTCCAGCAGAGGACGGCAGATATCGCGTCAGTCAAACCAGCAGACAACGCATGCATGTGGAGTTGTAGACAGACAGAAGCAGAGTTGACAGAAATAGAAAGAACAAACTTCCAGTGTGTAGAATCAATGTGTTGTTGGACTGTGCTGACATTACTAGTATTTGTTTAGTTTAGTTTTCTTGGTATTTGTAAAGCCAGGTCCATAATACAGTAATCACGTTGGAATCTGAATCCAGTTAAGAGAAGAACTCAATAAGATAAAATGACTTGTTGTACATCCTAAACACAACATCTATTGACATACTGTTATGTTTGTGCGGTGAGTGTGCTACTGAGAAACCCCATCGATAAATAAAGAAGAATTTATCCATCAACATACCCGGCCTGTGAACCGACCTCGGTCCTTCCCAGATGCTGTCTTTTATTGACCTTTGTGAGGTCGGCATAGCAAAGAGATGACTTGGCAGTTTGTAGCAGCTAGATGATTTTGCATGGTGTTTTCCTTGTGTATCAATGAGGTGTGTGTCAATGTGTATGTATGTATGTAATGTGTATCAATGGCCAGCACATACGGATGTGCAATATGTTAAAGGTGAAGTGAGCGATTGTAAGCTAATACAATTTTTGTCAAATTTAGCCAATATTCTGCATGCACACTTGATAAATAATCTGGTGTTCCTATCGCCCTACACAAAGCAGAGACATAATGTCGGCCATCTCTCAGAGGTCCCGTAAACACCACCAGCGGCCTTCTATGTGGAGGTCTGATCACACACCTGTCTGGCTAAACCTGTAGATTTTGGCCTTCTATGTGGAGGTCTGATCACACACCTGTCTGGCTAAACCTGTAGATGTTGGCCTTCTATGTGGAGGTCTGATCACACACCTGTCTGGCTAATCCTGTAGATGTTCAACCTGACATGCCAGATGGATTGATATTCACATGGCCGTCTGGGGAGCCGTCCATTAAAACTGTTTGTAAGCACTTTCAAAAAATAGCTGTTGTCCTTCTATGTGGAGGTTGCAAGTCCAGGTTTGGGCAGCTGAATCTGTCTATTGACGTATGGAGTCGGACCTAAATAGCTCTGAAGTAGTACAGAAGATAACACGTCTGAGCTCAGTAACATGGTTGTCATGGGTAACTGTGTAAGAAAACACACCTGCTCTTCCAGGTGTACACATGATAGTAAAATAACCATGCATGATAATAATCAAAACCCTTCCTACTCTATGTATGTGTGTGTGCTATAGTATCCATCACTTCTAAACTGTTTATAAGACGGGTTTGAGCATGCTATATTGGTAAGGGTTGATAAACTATGGATTGTAGCTTTAGACATTCTGAGCTGTTCTATCTGAAGAATGACACAAGAGCTTGTATTTCTGACAGGTAATCAGGAACTAACTCCACATTGATCTGCCATACCTCACCAGTGCTGACTGACATTCCTTGTCTGCAGACAGATGTTGCCTTTATCAGACATGTTTGACTTGCCAGTGACACATCACTGTTTGCTCTGGTGGATGCAGCAGCAGCAACAACAACAACAGTCTCTCTGAAGCAGGGTTGTTTGTGCTTGTTGAGTTTTACTACAACGTCTCCTGCTAATATAAAACTATTCCAAGCAGTTTTAATATAACATTTGGGCTAAGAAAAAGACTGTTGGTATTTCTCAAACAAGCATATCATCGTCACTAACAAAGTATTATTACTAGAAACAACTGTAGTCCCTTATTGCTTCTAATTAACCTGCATGGCTAAACCGGCACATTTACATAAATTCATGTGTAGTGTCCCTGCTAACGTAAACCGAACAAAGAAAGACAGACCAAGGTGTGTCTGAACTAGCATATATTGCTGCGATGTGACAGCATGTACACACAGTGCTGCACTAGGAACGTGCTGCTGCTTATTGGCCAGCGGACATCTCCACTGGCGTCGCCTTTGGCCTCCTTCATGGCTGTCCGGCCGAGCGTTAACGATCATCACAGAGCGACCCTGTGCGATGCACCTGAACAGACACCTATGCCGCTGCCGTGGCAACCAGGCCCTGGCCCAGGGCTGGCCTGCTATAGCCCCTCCTCCTCCTCAGTGTTTGATCAGTGGTTACATATTTAGCACACACACACACACACTGAGCAGCTGACCGGCTGAGGAGCATCTCTGTCTTACTGGAGCTGCCTTCTAGTTAGTTGACTGACTGGCTGTCTGCCCGTGAGACTAATCAGCTGGTTGGAGAAGAAGAAGAAGGACAAGCAGAAGACTAAGCTAAGGACCTGGCCCGCCTCACCTCAGGGAAGCCATGAGTCCCCACTCCACAGGTAAGGCTCCCTCTGTGAAGCTCCAGTGTGTCTGCAGAACGTCCAGACACGCTCATAGAAGCCCTGGCTCCTGGACTCAATGCAGGGCTGCCCTGATGGGACTCTGTGTGGCACTAGTCTGACCTGGGTCCTTGGTGTGTGTGTGTGATAAAGTATGCCTTATAATAACAGGCCTACATCACAGGCTTATGCATGCAGGGATATTTGTTCTTTGAAAATTGCAAAAGTAGTTCAAGAACAAGTCAAATATTAATAATTATTAATTATTTTACTTATATGGTCAGTTTATCAGTATTATATATGACTTGTGTTTTGTATTGTGCTTTTATATATTTGACTAGTTTTATAATGTGTGCCTTAGTATTTAGTTCTCAGGGTTAGTCTCGTCTGTCCGTCAGCACTAGCTCTGTGTTGGACGTCTGATGCATAGTCCCCTGTGACCCCCACAGGGCTCTCTGACTGCACATTTTCATTGGCTGTTAGCATTGTCACTCACATATAGATCTGCATTATCTCATAATTACAAGTTAAACATGTAAACAGAGTCGTGTCGTTTTGTTATTGACTTGGTCATTGAGTTACGTACAGTAGTTGGCCCTCGTGCATGTCAATCAAAATACATCGCTTGTTAAGTAGGCGGGTCCTGTCTGACAGTTAGCCAGCGCTGTGTCCCATGTTGTAGGTGAGACTAGGTGAGAAGCCTGTCTGCATGGGGACCTGTGATTACCATAGCACCCTCCCACATGTGGCACACATTCACAGGCATAACTGGTTGCTATCCTTTTATTATGGGATGTTTTCTACTGTGTATTCATCTACATCATCTACTGTATCTACAATAGCTGGCACGCTAGCTACGTTAGCTACAGTCAGTGCCATACAGTGAGTTTCTCTCTTCCAACCAGTCTCTCCATCCAAGGAGGTGAAGTCTGTAGCAGGAGGGAGTGGTGCAGCGGGAGGCCGTCTGAGGAGCAGCAGCGATGGCTGCAGATACACCAGGAGAGGAGGAGTCCTAGGCTGCGGCTCCTCCCCGGTGCTCTCCAGCCCTAAATCAGGTAGCACCTTCGTGCCGTTAGCTTAGCCAGCAGAGCTAAGCTAAGTCATATGGCATGCAGAGTAAAGCTAAGACATTTAGCCTGCAGAGTTAAGATAAGACATTTAGCATGCAGAGCTAAGCTAAGTCACATAGCATGCAGAGCTAAGCTAAGACAATTAGCCTGCAGAGTTACAGTAAGTTAAGACATTTGGCCAGCAGAACTAAGGCATTTAGCCTGCAGAGTAAAGCTAAGTCATATAGCATGCAGAGTTAAGCTAAGACATTTAGCCTGCACAGTTAAGATAAGACATTTAGCCTGCGCAGCTAAGCTAATAATTTAGCTTGCAGAGTTAAGCTAAGACATTTAGCCTGCAAAGTTAAGATAAGACATTTAGCATGCAGAGCTAAGCTAAATTAAGCTGCCTGCCTTGATGCCATGGATACCAATAGAGTTAGACTTGCTGCATCTACTCCACCAGATGTCATACTACACCTTTAGATGAGGAACTGTGTCCTGTGGCCCCTGTGACACCAGAACTGCAAGGTGGACCTATGAATGTGTCCTTATTTTGTTAGAATAAGAGCTAGCATGTCTTGCTTATGTGTATAATCATATTTTTAATCGCCAGTCCTGAGGAGACCCGTCAGCACAGAAGAGCTCCAGAGACCTGGGGGACCTTACGTCAGGAGAACCTTCACAGTAGGTCTCCACACACACACACACACACACACACTCTATCTCTCTCTCTCATCACCTTTACTTCATGTGTGTTAACAGGAGCTGCACTTCATCCATGAACACACTATTATGTATGTCACTGAAAACAGCGTCAATTATTTCTATATATATTTATATAACTCTATTTAATATATGTGATATTCTATATTTTTGTTAAGATGTTATAGCAGCTCACAGCATCCTACATAGCAGATGTGCTTGGTATTAGTGACAGGCGTCATGCCATACACTACTGTCTTCAGGATAGTTGATGTCTGAGTCGTGTTGTTTAGCGTTCCAACAAATCCCTCATTTTATGTTTTTCGTTCGTCTTGGTCATTGAGTTACATAGTTGGTTGTCATGCATGTCAATCAAAACACCTGGCTTGTCAAGAAGGCGGGGCCTGATGCAGTGTCCCAGACTGTCTTCAATGGTGTCCCCCCCTCCTCCAGATCGTAGGAGATGCCGTGGGCTGGGGGTTTGTCATCAGGGGCAACAGGCCGTGTCACATCCAGGCCGTGGAGCCGTGTGGACCAGCTGCTGCAGCAGGCATGAAGGTGTGCAGGGCACCATGGGAAATGTAGTTCATTAATACCAATCAGTCAATAAGGAAATATTAGGAGAGAAGCGTTATTTTCCCCCGTGGCGTCTTGTATTACGTTAGCCATCTCACTAGCTACAATAACACATTTATATTATTTATATTTAATAACACATTTACATTTAGTGGACGTCTTTCTCAGGACTCACGTACATCAGCTGCATCAGATACAGTAAAGACATCTTTTATATTAAAGACATCAGACACAGTAAAGACGTCTTTTATATTAAAGACATCAGACACAGTAAAGACATCTTTTATATTAAAGACATCAGATACAGTAAAGACGTCTTTTATATTAAAGACATAAGACACAGTAAAGACGTCTTTTATATTAAAGACATCAGATACAGTAAAGACGTCTTTTATATTAAAGACATCAAACACAGTAAAGACGTCTTTTATATTAAAGACATCAGACACAGTAAAGACATCAGACACAGTAAAGACATCTTTTATATTAAAGACATCAGATACAGTAAAGACATCTTTTATATTAAAGACATCAGACACAGTAAAGACGTCTTACACAGTAAAGACAAAAACAAATAAACAAGCGGTGTATTAAGTAGCTGACGTGGCTTCTCCAGGTGTGCCAGTTTGTTGTGTCGGTCAACGGCCTCAACGTTTTGGACCGGGACTACCGGGCCGTCAGCCACCTGATCCTCACCGGGCCCAGGACGGTGGTGATGGAGGTGATGGAGGAACAGATGGACACCTCGACACCTCGACCTGGTCACCCGGCAACCGCCACACACAGACACACCTCCCTTCCTGTCAACGGCATTTAGCTAACTGCTAGTTGTAGCTAGCTGCTAGTTGTAGCTAACGGCTAGTTGTAACTATCGGCTAGTTGTAGCTAACTGCTAGTTGTAGCTAGCTGCTAGTTGTAGCTAACAGCTAGTTGTAACTAACGGCTAGTTTTAACTAACTGCTAGTTGTAGCTAACTGCTAGCTGTAGTTAACAGCTAGTTGTAGCTAACTGCTAGCTGTAGCTTACTGTGAATACAGTTGCGTGCTAACTTCCTGGTTAGGCCAAGAGCGTGCAGAGCAGTCCATTTGACTTTGTATGTGTGGCGATGGAGATTGCCCACTGTGGACCATTTCAGAGGCATCTCATTCATCAAAGGCTTCCCGAAGACGTCCTGAAGCTGAGCTAGCTAGCAGCCGTGTCTCATGGACCATCAGGAGAGCCCTGGACGACCTCCTGAGTGTTCTCCTATTTTCACCACGTTCAGACTTGCTTGTTGTGAACTGAGCCTGATGTCTTTAAGTAGCTGGAACTTATCTTTTCTGTTGTTCACCTCATCTCCTGGGGTGGAGAGTGGGGGAGGGAAGGGGTCAAGGTGCTTTAGACAGAAGCATCAGGTCTACTTTCACAATAACATCTCCTGGGAGATGGGCAGGGGGCGGGGGGGGTGAGCATCTGTTCTAGAAGTCTCCAGCTGTTGTTGTGCCAGCTGCACACACACACACACACACACAGAGAAAACGTGCATGCTGATGTGTGCACGTGCACAGCCCCGAGCGCTGCCTGTTTACTTTTCCATCCACTCCCCGTGCACAGCGGCGGGCCGTTCCTAGAAAGGAAGCGGGCTGGTCCAGTGGCCGAATCAACAACGAGCGCTGTCCTGTGCACGTGAGGAAGTCACCGTCACCGTTTGGGATGAGTCTTCTTCTTTAAACGTACTCTTGTGCACTTTTATCTTTACCAGGCTTCTTGTTTTGTTTTGGACCGTGTGTGTGGTTTTTTTTTGTACATAGGTCTATGCAGTATTTATTTAGGTTTGTTAAAATGTTAAAACAGCTCACAGTAGCCTACATAGCAGATGTGTTAGTGACCAGGGCAAGTTAGGAATAGTAATAAGTTACTATTTACTTATTACTCCTTCAAAAAGTATCATATTTCTTTACTTAACGGTAACTAGTTATGTAACTATATTACTTTCACAACCACTACCCTGCCTCACCCTTTCCTGTGTAGCCAGCTCATTTTAGAGTTGAATCCTCTTTATTGGAACAATAATGAACCTTAGGAGTCAACAATCACAGTGAAAACATTGCAGCCTCTCAAACCAGATGATTGATAGGTTGGTTCAATTAGCCTACCCTAAGATTGCTAGGACCAGAAATCTCATTATTGTAATGCAGTAATGCAGCATTACTTGAATTAGTCATTGTAATAGTATTACTGTTTTGGAAAAAGTAATTAGTTACACAATTAGTTACTGGAAAAAGTAATAACATTACAGTAACTAACTAGTTACTGCCCAACACTGTTAGTGACAGATATGATGTCATACATGTTAGCGTAGTCTCACAAAGTTAATTTAATAATGTACACTATGTATTTATTTGTGATGTTACCAGTAATGTGTTTGAAAAATAAAGCTTGTGTTTATGATTTATTAGTGATTATTTTTGAAGTTTAAATAGCAGATTAATGTCAATTATTAAAGTTTTTGTGAATAGGCACTAAATTGGTGTCAATTTAGTCAATTGTCCCTTTGTCACCACTGAAACACTGAACAACATCCACATTGGAGTAGCATTGCATTGTAATGTTGTGGTTACAAAAAGTCCTCCTCAAACAATCCTGTCTGAGGAGACAGATGTCCTGAACTGCAGTATACTAATGTACCAGTGGGTGGCAGTGTGGTATTTGTCTTAAGTGAGCCTTTCCTTCAATTGATTCCATGCGGTGCAAGATAAAACAACGGGAATAAACGGGTAGCTAGATTAGGGGTTTAAGTCAGGTTGAGGAGCCTGGGATGCCAGAGGTCAAACCACCACACAGATGTTTATAATGCTGCAGTGATGTCTCAGCAGTAGGCCTACCTGGTGAAGCCGTTCCACTACAGCATATTGTGTGTAGGCCAACACCTCACTGCGTCATGTCACCTCTATCCAGTGACATGGCGTGTCCTGTCCACTGGGGGGCGGCGACTATCCCTACACGAAGCCCCTGCCTCTATCCAACCTGTCTGACAAGGCACAAACCCACCATGGAGCAGATTAGACTTGTAGGTCAAAGATGCTTGGCAGGATTGAACCTACAACCAACCCTCTTGGTTGTGGGGTGACCACCCTACCACTGGACCATCAGGGGTCCCGCGCTAGACTGCCCTGCGCCCTACAATCACAACATTCTCCATGCGCCACGTAACCACAGTGATTTAGCTCTGTGGGCTGTGTCTAATCCTGAGCCCATCTGGGAAGACAAAACATTCCATTTCAGTTGTTTGGTATAGAGAGGCCATGACCTCATCTGTATTGTCCCGGGGACAGGAGGGTGCGCGTGGCATTCCACAACATTCCAGGGACTTCATCGGCATTCCCAGCTTGCTCACATTGGTGCTTGTAGAGACACATTGGATAAAGGCCATGGGGTGAATGATAACTTAATAAAGATTTGTGGCCTCAAATGGCAAATGAAAGATTGGTTGTGCAACGATACAGTATAATAAAATATCAGGCCAACAATTGTGCAGTTGACATCGCAACACTCAAGGAAGGCATCACGTCTAATTTTTTGTAAGATTACAAGATTTGGATATTGCACAGAGCAGTATAGGCTATAACCAGATATTGAAAGAAATAGTACTGTAGGCCTAGTTGAGTGCAATGTAGACATGTCTTACAATAAAATGAGAATTTACAATATGTTACAGAAAGAGATGTAGCCTATAAATGGTTTAACATCATTATATTTGTTTTACATAACTTCTATGAAGAACATAAATGTTCAAGATTACAACATCATTTCATAAAAGTCAGGTCTAAATCTGCTCCCAGTTTAAAAAGTTCAGATGGAAACGATATTATTAGATTTTATAGTGGATTCATATATTTTAAAGACTTGATAATTGTCTTGATATTTTACTCGAGACATTTTGGAAGCATAAAACATGAAACATATCAAACAATTCAGTAGCGTGGTAACTATTATAGTCGTAGCAGTTATTCATCCTCCTCAACCCATCACTAGAAACACAAGATCTGTTTCAGGGAGGCATATTAATAGATAAAACAACGTGTGTTTAATGATGATGGCCAATATCACCGTTATAATGACGAGATCGCAGTTGATAAGTAAGTAACTTTGGCTTTCACTAAAATAAACTTCTACCCTTTGGCTTTTGAGCACTCCATAATTTCCATAATTAAGTATTTGCAGTTTGGAATAGTTTTGTTTTAATTACAATCTTTAGGCTAAGCAAAGGGATGATTATGGATTTTCACAGTGAAAGACATTGGCTGTATACGGGACAGTGCAAAGCTAAGTACTGCCCTCTCCTGGCTAAAGATAAAAAGGAAGATGATATTAATAGCCTATCGTTAATATAAATTGAAATAGCCTATAATGTTATTTTATATTAAAGAAACGTTTAATCTTAAAGTACACATTGCATTTTAATAATTGCTTTTTGAAATGTTACAGCTATACATTAAAACACTATTTCATTACATACATTATGGTAACAAATGTTTTATTCGTGGTTTTGACAAGAGACGGACAGGTTTGACGGACAAGAGCGGTATGTATATTGTATCGAGTCAAACATGTAATAAGGCCGCGGAAACGAATTCTGCGCCGCGCGTGTCCTGGGCTGGTCAATGTCTATATATAAGGGGACCCCGGGAAAAACATGATCGGGGTACCACATACACTAGGCCTGCCACCAATCCGTGTCAGTCAGTCCCGGGCAGCCTTCAGCTTTCATCCTAGTCCTTCTGGCTGGCTGGCACAGCGTTCCCTCCACGTGTTGACTCGCTTTCCCTGCCTCGCCGCGCCTCGCCTCGCTTCAGATTAAACGGTGCGAAGGAATGAATAGCTGGAGGGATGATCATATGAGGAAGGACACACCTACCGACCCTCGGCAAGTCTCAACTGAGCGAGAAGCGCAGAACACAGTTGTCCGACTGTGAACGATCGTATACGGTCGGCACACGCACTTTGGGAGCTACAGACAATCTTTTTCTCTTTTTTGCAAACCTGCCTGGCGAAGGGATTGCTGCGTGACACTGGAATTATATGTTCACATAAAAAGGTGCGTCTTTATTTTTATTGCGCTCTTTTTTCTTTTCCACTAACTCAATAGCTTGATTTAGATTTACCTCATCTGCTGTTTATCTATTTTAAATAACACCGCAGTCGCTTTGAGCACGTCAGGGAGTGTTCTGTCGTTATGTCCTTCCACTATGATGGAGTAAAGTAGGATACTATCCTAAATCCGTTCATAAAATGCATGCTTTATGAATAAAAAGTGATTCGTTCCCGCCGTGCACGTTAGAGTTTGCTGCTTTCTGGCGTGCGTGTTCATCCTCCACACACTTAGTGGATAGGACTGTACACGAATGGATAATAATAACTCTGGCACTAACAATGCATCACCTTATGACAAAGTAGTCCTACCAATGTGACAATAGACTACAAAATGTATGCCTGTTGTGGTATAGCCACACAAGGCTGTCACTCTTCAGCATGGGACACCAGGCCGTGTGGGTCTTTTGTAGAATGTGCTCTTGAGTACAGGGAAGATGGTCTGTGTTGAGACACACACACACACACACACACACACACACACACACACACACAACCAGCTAATATGCACATACACACACAACCAGGTATATAATATGTGGATAATGTCTAACTCAGCTAAATCTTACTTTAGCTTACTTTACTGTTTTTTCCTCTTTCATCCCCTCTCCTCTCATCTCCTCTCCTCTCCTCTCCTCTCCACTTCTCTCCTCTCCTCTCCTCCCCTCCTCCTCCCCTCCTCTCCTCTCTTCCCCTCCTCCTC